>JAKSZT010054549.1:1968112-2000946 GCA_026826555.1 Tolypeutes matacus | reverse complement strand
CCCCCCCCCCCCCTGCTGCTTGCACTCGCTGGGTCAGCCAACCACGCCACGCGGGCCGGCCCGCCCCCACCAGGAGGCCCTGGGAACCGAACCCGGGGCCCCCCACATGGTAAACGGGAGCCCCACTGATTGAGCCACAGCCGCTTCCCTTCTTTATATTTTAATACTGAATTCTCAAAACACATATTTAGTTTTGTACATTTTTAACCTATACATAAATGGAATCATATAATATGTATCTTTCTGCAACTTCATGTTTTCATGCAACATTAGCTTCAATTTTTTAGTATGTTTAAGTTTCAGAAGTTTTTGTAAACACCATAGAGCTGTATTTGTCTTTTTAATCCAGTCTGATGATTTTATTCTTTTAAGCAAACAGCATTTAGTCCAATTAGGTTTGCTGTAATTATTGATAAAATTAGATTTATTTCTACCAACTTACTTTATGCTTTGTGTCTTCCCACCTTTTTGATTTGTTTTTTTCTTCTTTTGCATTATTTTTTCCTCCTCCATTTGGCATCCTGCTAGTTTGGAAACTGTACACTCTACTTCTACTATACATACTTAATTTATTAGGGTCTAGAGTTAATTCAGAGCATTACTGTCCTCTGAAGCACTACCACAACCGTAAAATATGCTAATGCCAATAATCCATCTCCTGATATAAACCCTATCGTCAAATACTTTAGTTCTCTCTCTCTCTCTCTCTATATATATATATATATTTAAATTTTACCGGGAGGTCCTGGGGATTGAACCCAGGTCCCCCCATATGGGAGACGGATGCTCAACTATTTGAGCCACATCTGCCCCCTCTCTATATTTTTAAACCCATTTTTATTAGTGTTAAGCACAGTCAACACGTACCCACATTATTTACTGCTTTCTTTCACTCCTTCTAATGTCTCGGGCCTTCCATATCCTATCACTTTGCTTCTACCGGAAATACTGTAGACCTCTCTTTCTCCCAGGTTTTGTCTTTACCCCTATTCCCCACCCACCCCTCTTTTATTAAGGTAAAATGGACATATACATAGATCATAAGTGTACAATTCGATGAGGTTTGACAAACGTATATACTTGTGTAATCATTTTAATCAAGATAAAGACCATCCCTGTCACCCCAAAACTTCTTCCAGTCAATCCCTCCTTTCCCCTATCACCAAGACAGAGTTTTGTCTGTTCTCAAACTTCATGTAAGGGAATCACACCCCATGTCTGATTTGTGTTGGGCTTCTTTTACACAATATAGATTTTTTTCTATTCATACATGTTGAGATTCCACATGGTATTTATGTAACAGTAGTTCTTTTTTTTGTGTGTGTGTGTTTCCTTTTTTTTGGACTTTATTTTGTACATTTAATAATTAAAACTATAAACAATTAAAAACTAAAAAATAAACACATTACTAAATATACACATTTCTCAATTAAATGTGGATACATAAAAAAAAATTTTTTTTTTTTTTAAATCAAACAATATGTTACACAATATATTTGGTTCATAGTAACACAATCATACAGTATTTGTCCTTTTGTGTCTGGCTTCACTCAACATAATGTCCTCCAGGTAGTTCTTTTTTTTTTTCTTTATCATGTCATGAAATACCACAATTTATTTACCCATTCTTTTGTTAATGAACATATGGGTTCTTTCTAATTTTTGTCTATTATGAACTAAAGTTGTTCTAAAAATTCTAGTATAAATATTTTTGAGGGATTATGCTTTTATCTCTCAGGTAAAATATATGAGAACAATTGCTGAGTATGATAATTCTATGTTTAACTTTATAAGAATTTTGCCAAAGTATTATTCCATTTTACACCACCACCAGAAATGTTCCATATTATAATCAACACGATACTGTCAGTCTTTTTAAGTTCAGCCATTCTAGAAGGTGTAAACTATCTTTAATTTGCACTTCCTTTATGATCAATAAGGTTGGAAATTTTTCATGTGCTTATTGGCCACTTGTGCATCTTATTTTGTTAAATCTTTGGCCATTTTTTCTCGGCTTGTCTTTATTATTCGTCTTTTTTTAAAGATTTATTTACTTTTTATCCATTTTAACTACCCCCTTCCCCCCCATTTTTGCTGTTTTTGTGTCCATTCGCTGGGCAATTCTCTGGTCCGTTTCCTACCTTCTTTTCTCATCCTTCTCTTCCTGTCTTCACTGGGATTTGATCCTCAGACCTCCAATGTGGGAGAGAGGCATCCTACCACCTGCGTCACCTTAGTTCCTGGTTTTTCGGTGCGTCTCGTCTTGGCTCTCCCTTGTGTCACTCTCCTGTTACGTATTCATCTTGCTGCGTGGCTCAGTGGGGCCTGGCGGCCCACGCGCCTTCTATATTTTTCTTTATTTTACTGGGAGGTCCTAGGGATCAAACCCAGGTCCCTCCATATGGGAGACAGACACCCAACCATCTGAGTCACATCCGCCCCCTATTATTCATCTTTATATATTCTGGATACAAGATCTTTTTCAGATATATGTATTGATAGTATTTTCTCCCATTCTGATGATAATGTCCAATTAATCAGTTTTCACTTTATCTGAGGGATATCCTACCAGACTCTTAATTTGCTTAGGCTCTGAGCTTTGTTCTGTCATCAGGAGAAAGCTAACTTTAGTGCTCCACCTGAAGTTTTTGGTGCCCTCCTTCATGTGGTTTTTCTAGTTTTACGTTTTCCCAATTTGTTAAAGCATTTCAACAAGATTTCTACCCACATTTGCAATTACTTTCTGTGGGAGGATTGTTCAGGTTATCTAGTTTACCATACTACCAAAAATATAATTTTTCTGAATAGTTATAATAATCTTCACCAATATGATAAAGACTGAGACCATATTGTTTAATTTACATTTATATGCAGACTTTCAATGAGAAGATAGGATTTGGATAAGAAATAGAAAGGTATATAAATATTAAGTTCTCAAGCCTGCAGTATTTTTCTAATTAAAAGAAAAAAAAAAAAAAAAAAAAAAAAACAACTGATATGAGATGCCATAGAACAACGTTCCAATTAAAAAGATATGTGGCATTAACACAAAATGTTTACTTTGTGACTGTATACAGGTTATAAAATCATTCCGGTGGGTTATGATCAACATATTTTTCTGAAAACCTTTACATGCTGCCATATCTGCTTCACCTCTGCATACATCCACGTGCTCTGCACACAGCACAAATACACACACACACATACACACACACACACACTCTCCATACTTTTTTGGGGGAACCATTTTAAAGTAAGCTCAGACACATTTTCTTTAAGAGTTTCAGAATTTATATAATGCAATCTCTTATATAACCCCAATACTATGATCACCCCTACTATTATCTCATATCTAGAACATATTCAAATATCTGTAATTGTCCCAAAAATGTACTTCAAAGCCTTTCTTTTAAACCATGATCTACTCCACCAGGTTCAAGCACTGCACTACACTGGGTCCCATTTATCTTTTAAATGTAGGATAGTGTTCTATCTCATCCTTTTTGTTCATGACACTTTTTGAGAATGACGAGCATTTAAAGAAGATAAGATCAGATTGCATGTTTTATTATTTTATGGAATTTATGTCCTTAATTCCTTATGGACAATTTTGAAATAGAAAAAAAACTCCCTCTGAAAATTCAAACTTTTTATAGGTATAGAATAGAAAGTAGATTAGAGATTACCAGGGGCTAGGGAGAGTGGTGAATGGGGAATTATTAAGCAAGTATTACCTATTAAGCTACATTTACAGAGTTCCTATTTGGATAATGACAAAGTTTTAGTAACAGACGGTGGTGATGGTAGCACTACACTGTGAACGTAATTAATACCACTGAATTGTACACTTAAAATGGGAAATTTTATCATATGTATATATATGCTACCAAAAAAAAGTTTGGCATAACTTATTTCTCAGCAAAACTTAACCTAAAGTGATATGAAGCTTTTTATAGTCTATTTAGTCTACTTTGAATGAGTATTCTAAAAATACTAATGTGTTTTGTTCCCCCTCCCCCCATTGTTTTGGGCTCGCTGTCTGCTCTCTGTGTGTTCTTCTGTGTCTGCTTGTCTTCTCCTTAGGCGGCACCAGGAACCAATCCTGGGACCTTCTGGAACCGGAGAGATGCTCAATCTCTCGCGCCACCTCAGCTCACCTCATGCGTCTCTTTTATTGTCTCTCTTCTGTGTCTCTTTCTGTTGCATCATCTTGCTGCATCAGCTCTCTGCATGGGCCAGCACTCAGCGTGGGCCAGCTCTCCACTAGGGCCAGCTTGCCTTTTCACCAGGAGGCCCCGGGAAGTGAACCCTGGACCTCCTACACGGTAGATGGGAGTCCAATCACTTGAGCCACACCCGTTTCCCACTAATGTGTTTTAAGAGGGCATTCTGCCTCATTCCTAGCCAACAGGACATGGTTCATAAGGCTTCTGGGCCATGCTATCTTTCTAAAATCTGGAAATTTTTATTGAGAAACTCATCAGATTGTAAAGGTTTCAGACAAGGGATTGTGAACTTATACCTGTATCAGGTCAGAGTATGTGGGGACCCAGCATGTGGCCGCCTGTGTGACCTAGCCATAAGCTGAAAGGTTAACAACCCTCACCAGAGGGGAGAGAATGACAGATGGAATCATAAACTATAATCTTCCCAAAGCAGTAAACGTCCTTCTTAGGAATGGAGTGAAAAGGTCACCATACCCCACGTGGACGGTTCACGTGACCCTAGCTGGAACTCTGTTCCCATACCTTATGGAATGTTCTTGTTCTGAGACCCCTTATATCACCCCCCACTTTTCTTGCCTCTTGCAGAATGCTAACTTCATTCATTCTTTGACCGGCCACCAGTCCCAATAAAGCTTATGCCTGACTAAATGCCGGGTATGTTCTTTGCCCTTGTGGCTTCACCAACTCGTACCCTTCAGGAGTTGGGTTGTAACAACATATAAAATAAATTTATGGATAAAAATGCCTGAAAATCACAGGAGATGAAACAAATCCTAAAACCTGACCTTTAACAACTGAAGTTTCCATCTCTGAAACAGGTTCTGATTTTTCTTCTCCATTAGATTCATCAACCTCTGCAACTGTTGTTAATTCTGGTTCACTCTTGTAGAGTCTATAATCTGGACCCTTGAAAGGAAGGTATGTAATTACAAAAAAACAAAACAAAACAAAAAAAACAACTGCAAAAACTTTCTTTTAAAATAGTCACTTCTATAGATATAGATCCACCTCCGAAGATGAAAAGCCCCACAGTCAGCTATATGTCATAGCTAAGGTAGGGAAAAAAAAGATTTTCGAAAGATTTCTAACTAGTGAAACTTTTAAAAAGTTCAAAACTTATGTTTCTCTTACGGAGAAAGTCATTAGAACATTTTTTCTTTTTTTTTTTTCTTTTAGGAGGTATTGGGGATTGAACCCAGGACCTTATACATGGTAAGCAGGCACTCAACCACTGAGCTACGCCCGCTCCCCTCATTAGAACATTTTAGTCATAGTATTCCTGAGGTGTAAAAACAATGATATCAAGTCACGAGAATTTAATTTAGAACACTGTATTTACCTATTTGCTTGACCCCCATGCTCTGGCTCCAGTTTGCAGTAACAAAGCCTATCACGGGTAATGTCCACACCCTCCCACAGTCTTCTTAGACTAACCGCCCACATCCCAACCATTTCATTTCTTAGTAACAATCTTGTACTTTCTTACTTCTTTCTGATACACAGCCATGATTCTGCCTCTAAAATCTTAAAATGGCATATTTGAAATATGGCTTCTTCAACATGAAAAATAAAGTTAACCACAATTCTGAAAATATTTAAACAAATGAGAATGGTAAAACCAAAACAGGAAAAACACAAATGATAAAGCTAGACATAAAGAAAAAAAAAAAGCACTGGCTAAAAGCAGGGTTTTGCTAAGAAAAATGCGGCTATAACAAGAAAGTTTGATTGTAAAATAAAATGATTTTAAAAAATGAGAGGGCATGTATGATGGATTATTCTGTGGCTATTCTAGCCACTTACACAGTGAGATCCATTTCTTGGATATCCTTGAACTTGGTGAATCTTCTTCTCTTCAGGCAGATGCACTGGGCCCCTGCTATAACAGAGCAAGGAGCTGCTATCACTGGGCAGAGGGGGGATTATGGGAGGCTGCTCGGTAAAGTCATAGGACCGAGGAAGTGGAGGACGAGGTGGGACTACTTCCTCTTCCTAAAGATTGTAGAATAGTTACCTTATTTAGATAAGCATATTGAATTAAGTGTATCTAAATTTTTCAATGGTAAATTAACTTAAATTAACTTTAAGATAATTAAAAGGACACTGTCAAGTCAAAAGTCTCATATTGAAAAGTAAAATAAAAAATATTTTACAATAGCCAATAACTGGGTTTTAAATATGGTAGTGTCTAATTCCTTCTATGATACATAGGTTAGCCTTATGCTGAAGCTCAACATCAAAACAGATTATTGCATGAAACTATTATACTTCATTTTAAAAATAAAAGGAACTAATTAATTTAAAAATTTTACTCTCTCCCCCCTCATTTTTTAAGGGAAAAAAAAAAAGAGGATTTCTCTTTGACTTTTATGTAAAATTCATGACCACAGATCCTTTCAATTAGGTTGACAGTATCCCTTTGCAGCTACGATTTCTTTATGCTATGCATGATACACAGCTGACTTATCTATCAATCAATCTACAAAATTTATGCGGCATAAGAAACAATGATACAATAAGCAAATTACTTAGATTTTAAAAAGAACGACAATATTAAAGTCTTAACACAGATGAAAAGTGGTGATTCAATTTCTTTGGCATTAAGAAAAGGAAAGAAAAATCAGGTGTTACAATTACCAAGTTACTGAACCAATGAAATTTCAAGATTAAGATAACAACTCTTGAATAGATATATTTAAAAAAATTTTTTTTGGTATAAGATTAGAGAAAACTTAAATTCTTCTAACTCATGTTTTAAACTTTAAAAATCATTAATTTATAGTTAGAAACACAATTCAAACTTACCTCATTTTTGTACTTAACTGTTGAGACAGGTTTTGATCCTGCCATACCTATTAAAAAAGTATAAAAATATAACTTGTACTAAACACATCTCTTTAAATATACAAATTAAAGAGAATAATTTCATTTCACTTATTTAAGAGAAGCCTACAGCTTCTAACCCCTCACTTGTTAATGTTTTCAGAATGTGAAGCCATTTACATTACAAAATGCAAATTAAAATATCCAGTTTAACAAGAAAATGGGGAAATGGGTTTTCTCAAACATTATTGGTGTAAGTGTAATTTGATATAATCTCTTAGGAGAGCAATTTGGCTGTACCTATCAAAATGGAAAATGTGTGTTAGCAAATTCCCATCTTGGAATCCATTAAGTACGAACATGTGTGTGTTCATTCAAGTGTGGCTTCTGACAGCAAAAAAAAAATAGAAACACATGCCCATCAACACAGGAACAGATAAAATTATCCATACAATGGGTTCTTATGCAGCTATTATCATATTTTATTAAGGGGAAAAAGAATTTATGGAAAAATAGATATAGTACGCTATTTTTTGTTGTGAGGAATACTTTTAAAATCAAAATACTGTGTAGGTTTATAATTGTACACACAAAGTAGAGGTTATGTTTGTGTGGTAAGGTTGGGAGGGCTTTGCTTTTTACTTGTCTTGTGGACTGACAATGTTATGAAAAAGAGTGACTGCTTTCTACTGTCAAGAAATCCATTAAAATAACAAAAGAAACTCAATTATATGTGACATTCTATTTAGATAAAATATAGTGGGGTCATATAGCATGGAATATAATGCAAAGCTAATTCACCTGTTTCTGTTGTGCCTCTTTGCTGTTTGTGTTTACTCAGCCCTTCCACAACATCTTGAATCCTCCAAAGTTCTTTCTGAATCTGTGCACGCTGAATTCCTGCGGACTCAGTCTTATCAGTGAAAACGGGAAGACCACATAGAGGAAAAATCATTATATTAAAGGTATGAATTTTACTAATTGAATATATTTTAAAAAACAAACAAACAGAATTCTAATTGTAATGGATTGGGTTTTGAAAAAATATTTTCTTTCCATTTTTCAGGAGGTACCGGGGATTGAACCCAGGACCTCACATATGGGAAGCAGGTGCTCAACTGCTGAACTATATCCGTTCCCCAATGAGAATTCTTTTTCTCGTTTTTTTTTTTTTTTTAAAGAATTATTTTTATATATTTATTTATCCCCCTCTTGCTGCTTGTGCTTGCTGTGTCCATTTGCTTTTGTGTGTGTGTGTGTGTTTTTCTGTGTCTGCTTGTCTCTCTTTGTTGAGTCATCTTGTTGCTTCGGCTCACCGCACCATGCAAGCTGGACTGCGCAGCGCGGCAAGATGTCCCAACAAAGGGAGGCAAGCAGACCCAGAAAAACGCACAAGCAGCAAGGGGGGAATGAAAAACAAAAAAAAACAAAAAAAAAACAAAACTTTCGAATTTTCTTGAAGAAAACTCAAGGTTTTATCTGTTTTTGTGGTCAGAGGAAATGAGAGAGAGAGAAGAATTTCCCACTGAAGATTATTTTACATTAAACAAGCAACTCTACAAATAGCACCACTCCTAACATAAGAATCCATCTTCACATGTTCCCTTATCTGTTTACAGGTTAAATCCCTTCTGCCCAAGTTTCATTTTGTAGTTTCTTGGCCGATGGAATCGATTCCATTTTCATATATGAAATAAACCTCAAAATATTGGTAGATTGAGACACCAAGGATCGAGACTTCGACATTGGACTGTTTCTGTAGATTAGGGGTTCTTAACAAGGGCTCCATGAGCATAACTTACGGGATACAGCGAAGGCGATTCCCAGACAGCACTTTATAGCTGTGAGTGCCAGCCTCCAGCTCCGCCCCGGCCCAGGAGGGCGGCGGCAGCAGTAGGCAAGGACCAACTCTTAAGCAAACTTTGCCTTGTATTATTTATGATCTCAGAAAGACATACTGATCGATCAAAGGTACTAAAAATGGCTAACAGAAACAAACACAAAACAAAAAAACTCACAAACCTCAAATTAGATAAAAAGAAAAAAGAAAAGAAGAAATGGAAAGTACACTAGCTTCCTATGTTCTAGAATATAAAGGGAAATGCCAAAGAAGAAAAAAGCCAACAAAATATATTTAAGAATTTTTACTGAGAGTTAAATAAATGTATCTGCAGGATAAATTTTCAATTTTGAAATCCAAATTTATCAATGTCATTTTTATTCTATTCTAAGTTATATTTGCTTTCTTACTTGACGGACGCCCAACCAGTTGAGCTACATCCGACTCCTGCTTTCTTACTTTTAATAACCATATCATGTCCTTAGATTAAATACCTCAACAAAAGGAGAAATAATATCATACTAATTTTCTGTTAGATTCTAATAGAACTCGGTGATTCTTACTGATAAATAGTTTGGATAACAATAAATGCCATTTTAGAAAATTGATAAAAAATTTCATAAATAGGGAATAAATTTAAAAATGGTCAAATTACCTAGTGTTTTTGTTTTTGCTGAATATCAGTTTCAGTAACTAGACATTAGAAATATAATCAATATTTCATCAATAAGCTAAAAAGTCCTCAAAGGGGATAGAAATATGGTTTCCAAGTCTAAAAGCCTAGAGACTATGCACTACTATGGCCTCAATAGGCACTACTATGTAACATTTCCCATTTGCAAATCTCAAAGATGTACAACAAAAATCTAGAACTTTAACACCTGCTAACAATTTGAGTTTTCTGCTTGATGAGTTAACTACTCATAATCTTTATCTGTTTTCTACTGGACTGTTTCTCCAAATAAAAAAGGAAAGGTTCTTGGGGAGTGGCTGCAGCTCAGTGGTTGAGCGCCTGCTTCCCATGTATGAGGTCCTCGGTTCAATACCCAGTACCTCCTGGGGAAAAAAAAGGAAAAGTTCTTGCATATCTAGATAATAAACCCGAATTATAGAGGTCAAAGATACCTTTTCTTAGTATGCCATCCATTAACCTTGTCTATGTTGTCTGCATGGAAGGGAAAAACTTTAATTTTGATAGAGTCCAACCTTTGAACAATTTTTCTTTGTGGACAGTATTTTTTGGGTCTTGGTAGAAAAGTCCATCCCCACTTTACAGTTCCTGCTATAAGTTTTATAGTTTTACTGCCCATATTTAGGTCTCCAACACTTCTGGAGCTCACGTTCCTACATGCTATGAGCTAGGGATCAATACAGTGAGCCTGTTTTTCTAATACTACTGATTAATAAACCATCTTTCCCTTACTGATTACTGGTGCCACCTATAATACAACATACCTACTACATTGGACAGAACAGGGAGAGAATAACTGATCTTTTATAAGTCAAGCTTACTGACCTTTTATCCATTCTACTGATTTGTCTGTTGAATACACAGGGTTTCCTATGAAGATGATTAAATTTACATAGGGTCATAAGCATTAAATGCCTTTTTTTGGTTTGTTTTTCCTTTCTCTTTTTTATTAAGCACCTTTTATTATTTTTTCAATCATACATTATCTCCTTTCCTCATACATTAAGGCAGGTATTATTTTCATTGCACAGATAAGCAAACCAACATCTGGAGCTTGATCTTCCTATTGACCATATTCTTTTAATACAGAATGGATTAAAATAAATGTTATAAAAAGGATAAAATTATCATTATTTGGTAAGTTCATACAAGTCAACACCTCAATTCCAAATGACAGAGAAGGACTTGTGAAGGAATATGAAGCCATATTCCTATAGGAACTGCTGACAGAGCTGAGATGGTTAGCCAGGGGAGAAGACCCCAGGGCTCACCACATGCCCAATATAATAAAGAACTTGTAAACATGAGGAGAAGGACTACTTTGTAAGACATAAGATTCCTATCATTGAAAGAATTCAAAGGCACAACTGAGCTAGCCAGTGTAATGAAAACAATTTTAAGGGTATGCACAAATTTAACATGGTGGGTATAGTATCAATCAAAACCAGTTACAACAAGGTGGAAACAACCCATGTGTCCATCTAAAGATGAATGAATAAACAAAATGTGGTATATGCAGATAATAGAATACAATTCAGCATAAAAAAATGAAGTTCTGACACATGTGACAACATGGATGAACCTTGAAAACATGCAGAGTAGAAAAAGGCAGACACGAAAAGGACAAACATTATGATTCCACTTACATGATATATTTAGAATAAGCAAATTCATGGAGAAAAAAGTAGATTAGAGATTACTAGGGGTTCAGGTGGAAAAGATGGAATGGGATGCTATTGCTTAATAGATACAAAGTTTCTGTTTTGGATGATGAAAAAGTTTTAGCAGTGGAAGGTGGTGATGGCAGCACAACACTGTAAAAGGAATTAATGCCACTGAATTATAAATGTAAATGTGGCTAAAATGGCATACCTTGTTATAAATATGTTATCACAATGAAAAAAATCACAAGGGGGAAAAAACAGTCAAAACAATGTAAAAAACATTATACTTCATACCTGAACTTCACCAAGTAGATCTAGCTGCTCTTGCATCTGGTTCCTGGTAACAGTTACATCATATTCTAACTTCTCATACTCTCTCCATGCTCGTTCCAGTTCCTAAAACAGAGAGCATTAATTACTTTTACGGGAAAATGTGCTCTTAGGTGTTACCATTACAATTATACCCTTTCTCTGGATTTTAGAAAATCATGAAGTTTATATTAGGCAAAATAATTTTTTAAATAAATTTACCTTTATTGTTTTTTATTTTAGTCCAATTCAACAAGACTTTATTGAGCAACTTATGTACTTATTATTGTACTTCTGCTGTATTTAAATTTACTGAAAAAAAAAAAAAAAAAACCCACCATGGGGGAGTGGATGTAGCTCCAGTGGTTGAGCGCCTGTTTCCCATGCATGAGGTCCCAGGTTTCATCCCTGGTACCTCCTAAAAACAAACAAGCAGGCAAACAAACAAATAAAAAAACCATCTCTTATTGGGGAGTGGCTGTAGCTCAGTGGTTGAGCGCCTGCTTCCCATGTATGAGGGCCTGGGTTCAATCCCCGGTACCTCCTAAAACAAATAAACAAACAAAAACCCTCCACAACTATTTACTATTTATTCATTCATGACAGGAAATACTTGGATTGATTCTATGATCTAAGGAGTATTATTTTCAGGAAATACTTTATTTTAGCATGACTTAAAGTATACACATACTATATGATTACACTTACGTATGTAAGTTCAAAAACAGGAAAAATTGATCTATAGTTTTAGTCAGGATCATAGTGCTTTTGGCAGGAGGCAGTTCCTGGGAGAGGAGCTGCTAGAATACTAGCAAACTTCAATTTCTTGATATGCATGTTGGCCAGATATAATCTGTGCACGTATCAAGGGGAAGGGAGCTGCAGGGATGGCAGAAGATTTGAAAACAATTTGTTTAGCATGTAAATAGCAGTCTCAGTAGTTACTTCTTTAAAGTCTGTACTGAGACAAGATTTAGCCACTGTGGGGGAAAAAACAATTCAAGTATGTCTACAACACTCAGATGCAATGAAGGGCCACATTGCCACAAAGATGAATGAGGATTTTAATAACTAGAACAACAGATAAAATTATGATATAATGATTTTTAGGAAAAGATTAGGACTAATGATGCATTTCCAAGTTTTCAACATAACAAGAACTTTCCTTTTCTTGCCCAGATTCAATAGCAATTTTTTTTTTTTAATTATGGGTAAAAATCAAAATTCTCATAATACATACAAACATTTGCAAAATGATATATAAATATATATGCATATATGTGCATTTGCTTACAAAAATGTTATTTTTATATATATATATATACATATCTTTTTAAGATGTGCTTAGATTACGCAAAATATTACACGGAACCCACTGGGATTCCCATGTTGCCCACCTCCCACACCTCCCACCACATCCCACACAAACATCTCCCACAGTGTGGCCCACCACCCTCAATAGCAATTTAAAACAAAATCTACCCATGTAAAGAGTTCTAAAATATGCTACACAGAATTCTCAAATTCTCATCTTTGTATGTCACTGTCACACTGCCCCCTTTCAAACAACCAGGTAAATACTTAGTACCATTGTTATGCTTAGAGCCACTGGTTTTCCTCTAAATTGGGTTTCTGTCTCCCAATCTAAGAAATGTCAATTCACTGTTTCCCTGTGCTATTTTACAAACGAAGCATACAGTTATGGTAAAGAACTGATGGTATATTTTCAGTTTCACTTTCAAATTGGGGGCGCATAGTATAGACTTAATATGATTATTAGTGTCTTAATTTAAGTTAAACTAGAAATGCCTCTTCAAATTCAAGTGATCCCGTAAATTAATGTCCATTTCTAAATCTTGGAAAATTACTGTAATAGTTAACTTAAACTACCACTATGTTTTGAAAATTAGGAATACACACAAAAGTTATCTTTTTGGTCACCTACCAAATGAATGTTGAAACAATAATCCTGCCAATTGAATTTTGGAAACAGTTTTTTTTTTTTTTTTTTGAGAGCAATCAAAAGAAATTTAATCTGATTGCATATTTACCTTCAGGATGAAGAGATTTCTTGGCATAAATTTGGAACGTGCTTAGGTATTTGAACAACTTTTTAAAAAGAAAATAAAGAATATTTGTCTGTTTTATGATTTTACACTTGCCTTCTTACAATGGTTACTCAAATAAAAATCAGTATTTCCTAAGTACATGGCATACCTTGCTACACCTCTATGTAATAATGACTATATTGGCTTTTTTTGCACCTAAGGGGATGTTAAAAAGGGACCAAATTCAAATTGTATAAATTGAAGATCAACTAAAGCAACCATGGTTATAAAGTTACCACCTATATTTGAAATTTCCAACTTATGTTAACTATTGCAGTCATTCTACTTTTTGGATACCTGTAATAATCTTTAACTCATATCTTTAGTTTCAGTTCTAATGTTTTCTTTGAAACAAGGCTATATTACCATCTCAAAGAAGTGATTACTTTTACTGTATAAAGGTTTAGGCTTAATACATTTTTATAATTATGAAAGTAGAAAAGTTAGAATACAGAAAAAGATAAAGAAAAGAGATCTATTATTGTGCCATGCTTCTACTGAGCATTTTGTTGGATTTTCTTTTAATCTTTCTCAAACATACAAAATGGATATTTCCAAACATACACTAAAGCAGTGCCACTAACACTCAAATTCAACAGTTGTCAAGATACAGCTAATTTTGTTACATCTATTAGCATCTCCCTTCTATCCCTGTGGGATTATTTTAAAGCAGATGCCAAACATCCTATCATTTCACCTATAAATACTTTGGTATGTACTTAAAAAAAAACAAACAGAAAAACAACAGAAAAAGGGAATTCTTATTTTTAAAAATATCAGCACCTAAAAATATTAACAATTCCTGAATATTAGTGATTAGCAAATATCTAGTGCTCATATTTCCCTGATTGTCTCATAAATTTCTTTTTCTTTTTTTTTTTTAAATTTTACCGGTTGGTCCCAGAGATTGAACCCAGGTCCCTCCATATGGCAGACGGATGCCCAACCATTGAGCCACATCCACCCCTCATAAATTTCTTTTTAGTTAATTTGTTCAAATCAGGATCCAAACAAAATTCTACATATCACATTTGGCTGATGAATCCTTGAACCTATATTCCTTTTAAAGAATATATTTTTAATTACAGCAAACCTCCCCTCGCTCTTCATTCTCTTGCTACTTATTTATTGAAGAGCCTGGGTCATTTGTCCTGTAGAAATTCTCCTTCTAGATTTTGCTCATTGAATTCCTGTGGTATCGTTTAACATGCTCTTGTCTCTTCTTCTTGTGATTTTGTATTGAATAATATCACGGAATAACTACACTATCTCAGAGTCTTTCAAAGGTCATCCTGTAACAATTCATGGACGCTGACAGATCTATTGTAAAAAAAACAACTACTACAGTTTGCTATATGGTGTTGTTTCTCAGTAGGACTTTATCACATTGAGAATGAGTACATGGAGATCTTTAATGTTCTAGTTTCTCCCCACGGCAGTCCTCTTGTCCTACTTCCCTGTTCCTTTAAGCTCTCAATGCTAGTATATCCAGTGTAGTCTAAAACTGCAGTTTAGTTATGGCTCTTCTATCTAGAATCCAGTTCTCAGAACACAGACAAGTTTAACAGAAGTCTGTTCATATCACTTACTAACTGTGTGACCCTGGGCAAGGGACTAAATCTGTTTTCCATTTTTAACATAATAATAGTATCTGAGTCAAGGAGTTATTACGTGGATTAAGACATTTATAATGGAACCTGGCACACAATAAATGCTCAGGAAATATTCGTGATTATTATTATTCCATACACTGGTATTATTTTTCAGTGGATAAATGCATAAGCCGTCTTACCCAGCATAATTCAGGATGACTAGGAGCCTTTGTTTGCTCTTGCTTTCTGATTGTCTGAAATTTCTCTGATAGGATACTAATTTTAGATTTTAGATTTCAAGTGCCACGAAGTACAACTTATGTGATCACACAGTCGAGCAGAAAATGCAGAAGCCCTAGAATTAAAAAGTCCTAGATTTAGGTATTAACTCTGTTCCTTATTAATAATGTCAGTTTGGCCAGTCATTTAACCTCCATGAACCTCAGTTTCTTCATCTGCACAGTGAAGGTAATAAAAGGAAAATAAAAACAGGTAATAATTTTATTTATTTTGTACAGGATTCTCTTAAGGATCAAAGTTGACAATATATGTGAAATTATGAAAACAGAATGGCCCACCTGCTTTGAATGAACATACACAGAACGTACAGTTCTTTGTGTCTCAATGTCCTACCACAAGTCAGCTGCTAGCAAAGGGAATCTGGAAGTGCAGGTGAATTAAGGCACCTGGGCCGGGCAACTTACCCTATGGGTGATAGATAGCCCAGCCTTCCAGGGGGAAATTATGAAGTGTTCTGCTTGTTTCCCTAAAGTCACCAGTGGGCTCAAATCCCTATTGTGCACAGTGGTAAAAAGCTCAATAGCTGTTTATTGGCCTTTCTCCCTTCCCTCTCTCATTCTCTTCATCCCCTAACTTCTGCATCCTGGACTCATCTCCCAAATAAACAATTTGAACCCAGTTCCTCAATTCAGGCTCTGCTCTAAGAAGGGAACCCAAGCCAAGGCAGCAGCACACTGAACACTTAGTGGCAGGTATAACTGACTTTAAACCGACCCTTCCCTCCAAACAGGCTCACGTAAAAGAACTGGAGGCAAGGTGATGACAAAAGGCTCCTACTACGTTCTTGGAAGAATGCATGATGGATGGGGCTTAAGGGGAGGAAATGTAGCATTAAGAATAAAATAAAAGGTAAAGGGAAAAGACTGCTACCTATGTTTGCCTTGTGCTAATCCTAGTTTTCTGTACCTTGTTACCTACCAGGTGAGGAGATGTTCTCTGAATCGAAGCTTTGATCTATGGAAACCCTGTGCTATACCTTTTATGCCTGGGGCTTGGATTTAAATCAATGCCCTGAATGGAGTTTGAAAGAACCAAAGGAATCCTTAGAGATTCTGCCAACATAAATGTAAGTCAAATTTCAGTCTAATCAACATTCACTGAGTGCCAACTATACATCCAGTACAATGTTATGCACACATTAATGTTTCTAGTCTTAAGCTACAACTATAATTAAGTTTACATAAAGGCATAAGTAACATAGAGTGCATCCTATGAAGTAGGACAAGTCTTAGAAGATCATATCCAGAGTGTGTGATAATCACTGATTAATGCGGAAGACAAGAACAAACGAAACAAAACGAAACAGAACAGGAGAGTGATTATGCTGGACAGCAATCAGAGAAAGTGATGCTCAAAGAAGGGTTATTTCTTTTAAGATTTTAAGTTTTTAACTCCTTTTAGAGTTGGAGTTAGTGTTGGGATGCAGCAGATTCTAAGCCCACTGGTGAGGTTAAATTTAAGTTGGTAATGGAAGGAATAACAGTTGGGTGGAACTGAACATTGTACATCCTTAGAATTTCCTCAAACTGGAATTTCAAAACCAGACACCAAATCATTAAATGGTTTTCAACTAAATGTTGAAACTAAACCATTTCTATTTGACTCAAGTTGTCAAAGGGACACTGAGGTTTTTACTAGCTTGGCATTGACAGCTCAGCCCATTTTCCCCTTTCTCAACTCAAACTCCCGATCCTCTAAGAGGAATCCTCTATTGCCATTAGTCAGTTGTATTTCCTGCTTCTTCAAACATATCTCCCACATTCTCTTCTCTCTCTTTTATGGACCACTCTCCAATTCTCTTTTTTCCCCATCCAAATCCTACCCATCACTGATCAGCTCAGAGGCTGCTTCCTCGTGGTATCAGACAGCACTTGAAGTGCATATATTTTTCTTTATGACTATATTATAAAAGCCTACAGGGATCTAAGTCTTCAGGACTCTGGTTAGAGGACCTGGATTTGCGTTCTAGGCACAGCATTTATTAGCTTCAGAACTTGGGTAAGTTATTCAACTCAATCATTTGACAAATTTTTAATGCACATCACTAAAGTGCTGGATGCTAGAGCTACAAAAATAGACGTGGTTTCTGATTTCACAGCGCTCACAACTAAAGAATATTAAATAGTTTTTAAATATCACAGTATAGTAAAGAGACTCAAATGAGATAATGGAAAGAAAACTATTTTTATAATGGGCATAGAAATACAAGACATTTAAGAAGCACAAAGGGGGGCGGATGTGGCTCAACTGGTTGGGAGTCCGTCTCCCATATGGAGGGACCTGGGTTCGATCCCTGGGACCTCCCGGTAAAATAAAAAAAAAAAAAAAAAAAAAAAGAAGCACAAAAACGACATTGTGATTTATTTAAAACTATGGGCTGGGTATATTCCTTTAGAAACACCTCACATTGGTAATGTTAATTTAGTGCTTGGAATGAACCCATATTGAGATTTTGGTATCTTCCCAGTTTGGAAAAACTCCTTCTAGTTAGCTGTACCGTCTGCAGACCTTCTTAAATGCTGCCTAAACAACTCCTTGAAGGTACAGATAAAGGTATGTTAGCAGTTTTCTTCTTCTCTAACAAGGTGCCTTTTGCTAGGATTTCTCTTTGAAGGGCTGCTTGGGCAGGTGCTCTCACTGTGTTTAGTGATGACCACATCATAGGCTCTAAAGCAGACTGTTTAAACCCATTAAACACTCAATTTATAAATTCTAAGTAATACTTTTAGATTTGGTAATCCCAAGAGACTCTTTAAAAGTCATGTGACTATGGGTTAAAAGGTTCTGCTAATTATATTTCTTATTCAAACCTATCATCTAACTTAGATCACACTCAAACTCTGAAATGGTAATGCTGACAGTCTTAAATGCTTTTCACAGGTGCCTTTAATTGAAACGGGTCCCAAAATATTCTAAATCTCCTAAAATCCTTGAAATATTAATTTTCTTAATAAATAAAATTTACAAATTTATTCATAAAATGTTTGTTTAAAAATTTTTTCATTTGCACAGAACGTGAAAACAGGAGTACTTTTCTCCTCTATAAAGCAATTAAATAAGTAAAAAAAATCTGTTACTTACGGCAGTGGCTCGAGACAGTTCTCGGCATGTACTAAGCAGCCCGTTCTGTAAATCATCCCTCTGTAATACCACAGTCTGAATGGCTGCTGGGTTATCTGCATTCATCTCTATCTCCTGGCGGGCTGAGAGCAAAGCTTGCTCAAGCGTGTACTATTATAATAAAAATAATTACACTTAATGTTCTGCAACATAGAATTAATTCTTTTTACTTTAGTTATCAATGTCCTGATAATAAAGATAACATCAATTGTAGATAATAAACATAATTGTCCTACTTTCTCCTTGTGGAGCTGCTGAAGTTTCTCTTCTAGAGCACGTACCACTTTATCTTGTTCACATAATCGGCTTAACTTGGCCTAGGTTATAAAAGATGTCTTTTGTTAGCAATTTTTAATTTTTCCTAAAATTGGAGGTAGGTAGTCACAATGTGACAAGAAAACACATTTAAAATAGCCAAGGAATAATTAGGTAAATCTTCATTTCAATCAGTACACTCAAACAAAATACCACTAATAAAGACAGAATGCTTAAAAATACGCATGCAGAGTAAAGTAAAAAAGCATTTCAATCATACTATTTAAAGTACAAAATTTAAAACATTCTTGATAACCAAGATTTTTTTTCCTATAATCAGCTAGTTAAGTGTTATGTGGAGTCTTTAATATAAAGCACCAACTTGATTTTATTTACATATTTTAATATTATACTCAAGTTCTTAGAAAGAACTGCAATAACACAAATAAAAATACTGCTAATGGGGAAAAATAACTTAATAGATTTAATGTTTTAAATTTTTAGCAATACCTTAATTTTAAAGTTTTGATAATATGAGAAGCTATTCTGGTAAAATTTCAATATTACAATGAACTGGTTCTCTTTTACCATAAATTTGCACATTAAAGTGTGACTTGAACATCGGGAAAGCCAATTAAAAAAAAAAAAAGTTTAGATATCTTGTAATATAGCTGCTGTAATATCTCAAATTAAAAACCCTGGATTTTAAATACATCTCCAAACTTCTGGCTTTACAACTCACAATGACAAGAAACTTGAGACTTTTATCTTTGTCAAATACCAAAATTCAAGCACCACCAAAGGGAAGATGATGAAATGAGTTGTAAGGAGGTACAATTCAATGGAATAAGGTCAGGGAAAATGAGGGAAAAATAAGATATATATATATAAATAGGAATACACAGCAGATAAGTGACTAAAATATGATATATAAAAGTCTAAACTTAATGAAAAAAGGAAGCAGTGATAGAATTTCTAGAGGCAGAAGGCATAGTAATTTTTCTTGGCTCCCAGTCTGCCATAAGGTTTTATCAGAAACAGTCTTCCACTTTGATTTAAGTGATTCTTAATATGTTCAACTGTAACCACAAAGGGTGGCAGGGGGAGGGAAGAGTAATGATTTCATCTAAATGCACAGGAAGAAAAAGCGCTAATTTATTTCATGTTATTTTGGAGGGCACAAGAGGACTTTTTTTTTGTGGCCATGTTTATTTCTAGTGCTTTGGCAGACACTATAACAGAGCGCAGATAATATGTATCATACTAATACTTACATCAATATCCACTTCTTCAGGTCTGTATTTGTATAATGTACCTCTACATTCATCTTGAGACAGCTATAAGAAAAGATGTCATGCGACAACTTTAAAAATAACATTAAAAAACACATTGTGGCTATAGCTAATATTTTAGATTTATGTTAAAAATATACAACAGTGTAACAAAAATGGGATTTTAATGATTCTTATATTTTTAGAAACTTAATTCAAAACACAGATATTTACAAAAATAGAAAAATACTTAACAGTGATAGAATATGGAAGATACATAAGAAGATGTTAAGGCTGTCAAACAAAATAATAAGCTGGTCAAACAAAAATTATAGAGCATCTTACATTTTCCATTTTTAAGACACACATTATTTTAATGAAAAACTGACAAATACAACCAGAGCAACTGGAATAAAGCAATTGAATCGAGCATATTTCAAAGTGAAAATCATCCTTTATGGTATATATGTAGCCAGACACTGTGTATGTGTACACTCAAATGCCAACACATTTTAGTAAAATTTTAACAAAACCTATAACATTGTATACATATACATAATATACAAAACCACATACACAATATAGACTTATCTTGTTCTTCTGTCTTAAGAACTAAAAGATAATGGAGGAAAAGGATGGGTTTAATTGAAAAAGAGGAAAATCAGTCAAAACCTCATAAAACTGAAAGCCTATATTACAAACCATGGATAGTCAAATTACATAAAAAGTTTGTATGTGCTGGTTGACACCGTTTGCTTTACTATGTCAGGAATTGTTATCCAGTGTATTTAAATATCCCTTCTTCAGCTTCTATCAAATGTTTTTGGTCAAAAAAATTCTCATTTCTGATTGTGCTTACCAAGATTTCAATAGCTATCCTAGTCAATCATACCACATATCATAGCCTCTGCAGGAAATATTTCAATCTCTCGCCTGTCTTTTAACATTGAATTCTAGACAGTAACAAAAACATAGCAGGGCTCATTGCGTGTGTACTGAATGGCACACTTTTTTCTCAAGATGGGGATAGGAATAATGTGCCCCAACGATTTCTAGTTTGGAAAAAGTTAAATTTCATAGTATATAAATGTCTTATATATAAATGTTCAAGAATGCATTAAAAATCTGCTTAACAGTTACATCTATAAAAAGGTTACATATATAAAAAAGTTACATATATAAAAAGGAGGCAGATTTAAACAGAAGATAATTTTGAATGGATCTATAAATGTGAGGATCAGGAAAAGGTTAAAAATATAAGCATTCCAAACATACCCAATAAAAAACCCTGGAAAGATTTACATGTTTCAAGACATTACTTTCACATACTTCATGCAAATGAATCTGTGACTGCTTAAGAGTATGTACAGTGATTAAACCATACAACTTTCATTGAAATGAACATTACATGAAAAATGAATTTAATGACAAAAGTCAGAATACTTGCACACTATTTTAAATAAAGATCATCCAACATGTTCGAAGAAGGGTCAATTGTTAGTTAGTTAAAGCACCAAATCCAAGGAAAGAATTTATACTATTTGAAAGTAATGGAAAATAAGTTTTTTTTTTTTTTTTTACCGGGAGGTCCCGGGGATCAAACCCGGGTCTCTCCATATGGGAGACGGACGCCCAACCAGTTGAGCCACATCTGACCCCGGAAAATAAGTTTTTAAATGTTCTGATCCACAATAAAATTTTTAGGACACTGTAAAAATTACATTTTTTCTCATTTACAAGAACTTAAAGATGAAAGCGTTAAGTTACTAAGATGTCCAACTATACTTTGTCAATATTTAAAGTTAAATGCAAGGCAGCTTTACTAAACCATGAAATGTGAGAGAAGTTTTACACTCACTACTTTTAGATTAAAATATGAATAGTATCCTATATCCCAGTATCAACTGAAAAAACACTAGGATTTTTAAATGGAAACTTAATTATTTGAAGTAAATATTTAGGATACTGGGATATTATTTTCATTTAGGGAATCTTTTTTGCATATTCATTTTAACATCATTTGGCATATTATAAAAAAAGAAAAATGTGCACTGTATAACTATAATAACTTTGGAATGATGTCATTATGACCATATAAATATATTGCACACATAAGCCAGATATATTTTTGCTATTCCTATATTTTTAGTGCCATTGAAATATTTATTTAAACTTTTTATTAAATTATTCAATAAAAATACTCATTATTTGATATGGGCTAATCAAAATCTTAAACTAATCAATCTTCTCCTACATCAGCTTTTAGGAGTCAAAAGAAAAACCTAAGAAAACAAGTTTATCCCTTTAAAATTTGATTTTAAAGCATGTCTTATTTTACATTGCCTTTTTTTTTTTTTAAAGGAAAGATGGGTATAATTTATTAAAAAACAATTTCCATCTAGGGTTGAAAGAGTTTGCTGTTTGGTATTCAATATGAAAATCTTATTAATAAGAAAAATGTAACTTCACAAATATTCTGCATATATATAATATTCATTATTATACTTTAAAAATCATTTTCAACTTCATCTTTGGTAAAAAAAAAAAAAGTTCTGGGTTTGAATATTGTATCTGTTTTAAGTACCTTAGCAACTCAAGAAAAGCAAATGAAAAAAAATGAGCTGTGTAATAATTATATACTCTAGAGCAGTGTAGCAATCACAAGTTTGATTTTGAGAAATTACATAGACTTTACTATTTAAGGATAGTACTATATTTTATGCCATAACATATTTAGAAACTCAGATCTTTTTGTAATAAGGTATCTTATGGTTTTAAAAACTGGCTTAGCATTAAGATAAAATTATTTATATTAATTAAAATTCAGCTGTCTATAATATTCCTTATAAGTATGTAAACTACACATATATATTTTAAAGTATATGAATATATCTACAAACTCCAAAAAGGACTTTGAAGGAAACATGTTAAAATTTGCTAATATTAGAT
This sequence comes from Tolypeutes matacus, assembly GCA_026826555.1. Taxonomy (NCBI): domain Eukaryota; kingdom Metazoa; phylum Chordata; class Mammalia; order Cingulata; family Chlamyphoridae; genus Tolypeutes; species Tolypeutes matacus. Next base: position 1,977,798 of record JAKSZT010054549.1, on the reverse strand, counting down.
ACTATATTCAATGAGGGGATCTTTTAGATCTGTACCTTTTAGAACAGTTATTCATCAGGTGATCAATTTCACTGATATTAATTAAGAGAGAAAATAAAAATTATGGTACCTAAGTGTAACTGTGAAAGGTGGTAGAATAATTAATAAATGCAAGGGATTTTTTTCAACTTGATGCTCATTTATTTAGCATTTGTTTTGATTCAATTTTAAGAAAATATACTGTCTTGGTAATTTCCCAGGACTCCTTCTCCTTCCAAGAAGAAAATGCAAACATAAAAGGTCCTCCTGAGGGAAAATGTGTCCGCCTATGATTCAGACTACAAAAGGTTATAAAACATTACTTTGCCACTGTATTTCCAAACCTATCATCACAACATTGTAATGCAACGTCAGAAAAGCAAACCATAACACTGTACGAATATAAACTTTCATAAAGATTTTCTTCGGATAATAAGACGATAAAGGAAATCTGGAAAAAATAATTTCAATTTATGTAAATGTATAAAAAGAACTTAAGAAATGTGTCTGACCATCATATTTATCCATTTAATGGATACTAGTGGCTGATTAGAAGACAGCCTGAAGATTCCCCAGCACTGATAGCATTCAGAATCAACACTGATTTCCTGGTAACGGCTTGCCCTGCCATGCCCAGGCATGGCTGCTGCTATTAGACATTTCTGTTCTGCACAATTTTATCTTTCTTTCAATATGAAGAAATATAGTTATACAAATCTCTATCTTCCTTCAGTACTCAAGTTCAGTGGTGACCCATCTCAGACATCTTCATTTTTAAAAATCTCCAACTTTTTTTTTTTTTTTTTTTTTTAAGATTTTATTTATTTATTCATTTATCCCCCCCTTGCTGCTTGTGCTCGCTGGGTCAGCTAACCATGCCGTGCGGGCAGGCTTGCCTTCACCAGGAGGCCCCGGGAACCGAACCCGGGGCCTCCCATATGGTAAACGGGAGCCCTACTGATTGAGCCACAGCCGCTTCCCTAACTAGAACTTTTTCAATGCAGCTGTATAATTGAAATCATCAATTAACTTCTGCATCATCAACCCTAAATATTGATCAATACAAAAAAGAAAAACCAAAAATCCAAGTTACTTTCTCATTGAAAACATCAAAATGTGAGAAATGAAAAATATAACCAATTACAACAAAATACCTTTGAACTCATGTCAACTTAGCATTGTACAAAATCATAAACTGACATAAATTTCAGTCACTGAAAAATCTACCAATTCTAGAATAAGTGCTAAGGTTCTCAGTGTGGTACTTTGGAATAGAGCATGGAGGTTCTATAATTGGGTGACTGTAAGAATTGAAAGATTCTATTTTCTCTTGAAAAGTAAAGCTGTTTAACTTTAAATATTTAATATTTTGTTTATCTCTTATTGAAAATTAAACACTATATCCAATCATACAATGCACTTTAAATGTGTTGAAGACTGAGCTCAGAAATGAGTCATCCTCCCACTGACTGTATCAATCTCCCAGCTATGTGTCCCCATGACACAGAGCCTAAAGCTACTGAACCAAACCAGAGGCCTTCCAGTCTGAGCTGAAGGTGCTTTTATCAGGTGCTTTTACATATTTTAATCAAAATATATATTCATTTTTCATGTTAGTTAATTTTCTTCTTCTGTATGATTTTTAAATATTGTAACCAGTCATAAACCAGGGTAATTTGACGGTATTGAAGTGGAAGAAGCTGATGTTGCAAAACACACAGCTAGGAACATTTAGACCATGAAATACAAAATAATTGGATAGAAATGTATATAATGACTTCTTTTGCAGATCTGCAGATTACCAAGGCTCCTGATTTTAAATCAAGTGAACTCCATGACACATATTTTGACTTGGAGAAATAATGGGCTAAGATATGACTACCCTGATGATGATCCAAGAATGGTAAGAATACAGGGAAAAAACAACCCCAGTAGGTTAGGAAATGGCGATCTTTAGAGGTTTTACTATACCACAGCATTTTCTTTTGAAAATTATTTTGATCTCGTTAACCAAGAGACCAGAAACTAGATTTAAACAACTCCCATACAAATATAATCTAAAACAATGGTGGGTGAGGAGTTACCCTTGAAAGGAAAAATAAAGCATTTTCTCTAAAAATCACAGTTATAATGCTTTCAGGGTTATCAAAATAAATGGCCATCTATTAAAAAATTTTGCAAATGTACTGCAGACCTCCAAGTACATATCAACCAAATACTCTGCACAAAAACTTTAAATGGCACACTTAATATTCAACAGCAAAATGTTCCGCAAAGCCATGCCAAATACGCCGCAGCATCTTGAAAAGCATGAATGAATTGTGGCTTTCCAAAAAAACGTAAACAAATAAAAATAAGAATAAGACTAATGTTATGAGTAAGTCTGAGGAAAAACCAAAGCTCTCACTGAGGGATTTTGCAAATGAGAAAGCAGTGTCATTCACTCTCCGAGACCTTACTTGCTGGTACAGTTGGGGTCTTAGCGCCGAGTTCTCAATCATTGTGTGAACCATGGTGATAATAGGTTCATTTTCTTTCATCTATTTCAAATCAGGAGGAGCATACAGCAAACATCAGTTTACAGCACAGCTAGATTTGAAAGACGACACTGTGAATACAGCCTCTACTGTAATGTCTTCCTAATAGTGCAGTTGTTTACATATTATCCCAAGGTTGTACAGGTTTTATATACGCTATCATCTCAAACAAGTATCAAAACACTGTGAAAGACTTCCAAGGCTATATAAAAGCTCGCTAATTGCAACAGTGCTGCAACTATGTTTCACTTTATCAATACAATTAATTAATGAAGATTTCCACATGTAGTAGAATAGCACATGATAAAGCAGCATGATTCAAAGGATAAATTAAAGGCTGATGACATCTACTGACTTAAAAAAGAGAAAATCATTTGATTACTTCTTCAATAATAAAGCCTCAAACAATATTCAGTTCTTCATATAGTTAACCAGAAAAAAATAATTTAGTTCCCCACAAATATTAAAACTTCATAATAATCTATATTGTCACTTAATCATACATTTTATTAACGTTCATCTTGATAGACACATTTATATATATACTCTATTTTGGGTTTTCTCACAATGTAATACTATATATAGAAATATTTTAAGGACATGCAAACTAAAATTTATTCAGCAAAGATTCAGCATGTCGCTCCAGCTCTTAAAGAGTCTGAAACCACCTGTTCCACATTTCCAGCTATGTTGTACTTAATTACTGCCTCTAGAAAAATATTTCTTTTAGCAGGCTCTGGACTCAAGAGTTGAAACATAAAAAAAGACAATCATCATGAAATATAGAGTAAAAGGCCAATAAAGTTTTTATGATTCTTAAGCAGACAGGTCTGTTTATAAATGCTATTGGCGATGTTTAGTTTATTTTTTATTCTTCATAATATATGAAAGACATTTTGATCATGGTTATCTACAACAAGTTTATATATCTTAAGAGCAATGAATGCATAATGTAAGAAAAAACTAAATCCTGAAATTATATTTCTAGCCACCAAAGTTTCCTATCAATAAAATGTTTTAGATAGAACATTAGAAATGTCTGCAGATTAATCTACTTCTTAATCAGTTAATCATCAATGAGATCAGATATAGATAATGCATATCTCTTAATGATACCCCAAATAGAAGAGTTTGTTTATTTAGGTTAACCCCCTCCCCATGTATATACTCATAGATACTGAAGAATAAATCACACATTTTGTGTGTACAGGCCAGTGACTTTTGACAAAAAAAGTATACCCTTATGTAACCATCAAAACGAGATATAAAATGCTTCCATCTACCTAGAAAGTTCCCTTCTGTCCCTTTATATCAATCTCCCTTCTCTACTCCATAAAATCCCTAATTTGATTTTTGTAATTACAGATTAGTTTTCCTTGTTTTATAGGTCAATTAAACAATAAGGAATTTGGTACTACACATCAGTTAAGCTTACACTTCTTATTCCACCCCACAATGATTCCCAGTAAGAGACCAAAGGCATTTATATATAGATGACATTTCATGAGCAAGGAAATAAATGTTTTTAACATGTAGGATGGGATCAAGTTTTACAATGTTGAAAAGTTATAGAAAATTACAGATACTTTTTTCTACAGGAGCAAAAAATTTGTATTACAAAAATTCAAGACCTTATATTTTAAAGTGCCCTCTATGTCTTATAAGGGAAAATTAGATAATTTATCTTAAGTGTTGATCTTAGAATAATATAGCTTTAATATGACAATCATTTCACCACGCTGACACACTTCCAGCCATACAAGTACTTTAAGCCTCTATCAATTTAGTATCATTTCCCTCCTCCCTCTTTCTTCCTTATCCCTTCCTCCCCTCCCCAAATCTACCTATTACAGAAATATGCAGAAAATACAGAGTTCCCTTCTACACCAATTCAAACACATAGTATTCCCTAGTAACGCTGTGCAGTAGTGTGGTACCTCTCTTACAACTGATAAAACAACAGTATCACACTATTAACTCTAGTCCACAGTTTATGTTAGGGCTTACTGTGTTGTACAGTCCTATGTTTTTTTCCCTCTAATTTATATTCTAGTAACATATATGTGCCTTTAGTATGTCTGTATCTGTAAGTGTATGTGTGTGTACGTATCAGAAATTGGAAGAAATGTCAACTAATTGAAAAAAGTAAGCTACTACCCAATGTATGTGGAAATACATAAGAATATCTTGTAATTCCTTTTTTTCCTTTTATTATTAGCTATTTCAGAAATAAGTTTTTTTAGGCCACTAGCTTCTTTTAACGTATGTATGTTTGTGTTTTAAATTATGATAATATATATAACATAAAATTTGCCATTTTCACCATTTTTAAGTGTACAGTTCAGGGGCATTAGTTAGTTTTACAATGTTGCGCTACCATCACTATCTTCCATTACAAAAACTTTTTCACACTAAAACAAACACTCTATCCTTTGCCTGGTCATTGGTACCTGTAATCTACTTCCTGTCCTTATGAATTTTAATTCTAGATACTTCATATAAGTGGAATTATAGGTTTATCCACGGTGCAGCAAGCATCAGAATTTCATTCCTTTTTTTTTGCCAAACAGTATCCCTTCGTAGGTATGTGTGCATTTGGTTTATCTATTCCTCTGTCCATGGTTGTTTCCATCTTTTGGTTCTTGTGAATACTACTGCTATGAACAGTGGCCTACAGGTACCTGCTTGATACATCAGGGTTTCTTAACCCTGGCAGCACACTACAATCTCTAGGGGAGCTTTAAAAGAATATTGATGTAGCATGAGCAGTAGCATGAGCAAAACAAATTGTACTTGTAACCTAGCAAGCACCATAGAATATAAAAAGCACACAGCCCTGTCGAGTTTAATATTAACCAGACCTTTTACTTCTCTTTCTCTGCAAAGAAAATGTAAGATGTATTCTTGTAATGCTTCACTCATTCCCTATTCTTACCACCGTTAAACTTAGAGGCACAAGGCACAACATGTATCTTAAATGTTAATCAGAGCAGAAAACTGGAAAAACTCCCCAAACCCCTTCCTAGGGATGTCCAGTCTACGATTAATTTTCCTTGTTTCAAATCATGCCTATGATTAATTCTCTTTGTTTCACACCCGTATAAAAACCGTAAGAAAACCCTTAGCAGAGAGGCAGATTTGAGATCTCTTGTCCTTCCTAACCTAGTTTGGTGTGTCCGTGGGCCATTTTGGTCTCCTTCATGACACCCTGCTTCCCAGGTAATTCTAGTGTTTGTAAGTCAAATATCTGGTAAGAACACTGCTTATTTTACTCAAGTCCAAAAGAGATGGGGTAAGACTGTCTATAGAAAGCCACAACAGTGAGGCCATTTCAGAATTCCCTTGGGCATCACAGGGACTTAACCAAGGGCCTTTAGGATACCTGGGTAGTGGGTTGTAAGAATGATCAAAGCAAGTGAGTGGTCTTGAGTGGCATGCAACAGCTGATGCCAACTAAAAAAAGTCACCAGGATCCCAATTATTGGGAGTTTGGTCCTTATTAAAATAATTCCAGTAATTCCAACAATCTGACTGAATCTTCATTCCTCCTAGTTTTACTGAATTGGAAATACCAGACTTGCTTTATGCCCAAATGTATCCCAGAAACTGGCTAGTGGTTCCTATCACTAAGTCCTCTCTGAACTATTATTGTATTTTAGGCACTGGGGCTGGTGATTGAACCTGGGACCTCATATGTGATATGCTGGCACTCAACCACTTGAGCTACACCAGCTCCCTATTCTTTATTTTAATACTTAGAAACTGACTTGTTTCTATAACTTGCAATGAAACAGCACATTCTATCTGGCTCTTGCTCTGTAAACTCTGTAACAGTTTTTTAATCAAAGCAGTAAGATATGACCTAAACACACACACAGACCCCTATGACTAATTCTCATTGCGCTTCCTGAGTACCTTGGTACTTGGTGTTCAAGTTCTCAGGAAAAAAAAAAAAAAAAAGGGACAAGTAACAATTTGCTTCTGGTCTGAATTCAAGAACCATAGAAAATATTCTGATAGTGGAATGAACAGCCAATTTTTTTTTTCTTTTTCATTTATCCCCCCCTTGCTGCTTGTCTTCCTTTGTTGTGCCAGCTCACTGCGCCGCGTGGGCCCTGAGCTCACCGCGCAGTGCGGGAGGAGCTCCTTCAACCAGGAGGCTCCAGGGGTCGACCCGGGGCCTCCCATACGGTAAACGGGAGCCCGACCACTAGAGCCACAGCCGCTACCCCAGCCTACCTAATTTGCTTTAAGGAATCAGAGTGAAAGACTAATTAGTATATGGAAGATGTTTAATAATTTACTGGAAAATGAGCTAAATGCTTTGCTTCCTGCTTTAATTTTACCTTAGAAGTAACAGGTAATAAAGGCTTAGATTTCAGTTAATTGTCAAATTATAATGCTATTATAAAAGGTTCATTATTTCATAATAAAAATGAAAATGTATGATTCAGGCATTACACTATTTTTTATAACTAATTTCAGCAATAAATAAAAGATATGCGGTTAACACTTTGGAAAGACATTTACTGTCAGTATATTTCTATATACAACACACGTTTTTACTTGAAATTTCTAAGTCCAAATGTTGGGAAAAACTACGTAGAAAACCTGATACTTAATCCTAGCATCTTTTGCATATTTGAGGTTTGTAATACTACTAGGAACATAAAGCTTCCTTTGATGTTCCTGTCAGGAAGTATCTCGATAAAAAACCCCATCATCAAGAAACACTCAGTGTGATGATATATATGTACCTACGGCAGGTCTGCTATGCTGCCGACCAGCACTTCCCCAAGGCCCTCTGTGGGCTGGGCTCCCTCAGTGGGCCTTGCCTGGTCCCCGTGCAGGGCTCCTGACAGCACCTCCTAGGTTTGTTTCTAGGGTGTGCAAACACTGTCACTTGCTATGCATGCCATACATGAAAAAACTTAGAAAGCACTAAGATAGTGCTATTGTTTCAGAAAAACTAGACTTCTCTTCTTCCTTTGGTGTTCTCTGTGGTTATTTTTATCAGCAGTTCTCAAACTTCATTGAAGAGAAGAATCAGGGTGCCTTAAAAACACCACAGGACTGGGCCCTGGAAATTCTGACAGAGGCCTGGGGAAAAGAGAGCCCAGAGTATTGTGCTTTCTGTCTTTAAGATCCACTGGTAGCTCTGACAAGAAGGCAGGCTTGGGAATCACGATCCCATCCAGCCACCAATTCAAGTAACTGTCATCCAGAAGGAATTTTCGAAGGCCCTGATGGGTTGGTTCTAGGTGTTGGTTAAGATAGTTGCACAACTATCAAATGATGAAAAAATTCAAACTAAGTAGCAAAACACAAGTATTGCATCTAGATTAATATAGTCTCTTATTGTCACGGAATAAGATGTAGCATTGAAAGAAACTACTTAACTCCCTTTGAAAAAAATTATCTGAATCTCCTTAGTAATGGTATTAGTGGAAGGGGACCTGGGGTGTTAGGTATCCAATTTTCCACTGTTGTTTCTCCTATTGTTCTAGCAACTTAAACTCTTGAATAATTTTTGAGGGAAGGGGCCAGGTAGGAGGAGGAGACTAGCAGTGAGCAGAGCTAGGATGGTCATTCATATAATCTGTCTTTGGAAAAGTCTAACTCTCCAAATTTTAAGTCTAAGAGGTGGTTAAGGAGTGGATTAATTGCTTTTATAAAAGACTGTGGTGAATGGTCCCGAGCAGTGCTGTTCAACAGAATGTTCTCTTTGTAGCATACGGTAGCCATTAGCCACACGTGGCTACTGAGCACTTGAAACGTGGCTTGTGTGACTGAGGAAATGGATTTTTAATGTTATATAATTATAATTAATTCAAATGTAAATTTAAACAGCCACTTGTGGCTAATGGCTATCATATTAGTTGGTAGATCTAGAAATTTTAGACTAAGAAAATAAGTTTTCCGCTATTTGGATCTTATTTCCAGAAAGGAAAAACATTCCCTCAAGTTCTGTTTTGGATGTAACTGAGTCTCCTTGAGTCTTAATTCTGTGCTAACAGCTTCCTCTGTTTTTTGAGCAGTCAGGATGACTTCTACCTGCGCATACAGAGCTTTTTTTTGTCCTTCACTGATAACTAATGAGAAGACCTGTTTCTATGCTGTCATTTTCCATTTAGATGAAAACATTTTTTAAGTTGTTAATCTGCTTTAACAATAGCAAAACAAGAAAACAAAACAAAGCCCGGATGGCCTAGCCACTGAAGATATTTTTTCTCAAGATGCCCTGGGTCTACATCAATAAAATCCTTAAAATGTGTGGCTTCCGTGCCTAAGGTGCAGCTCTGGGGAATGTTTATAAAAGAGACCCAAGCTGCCTCCTGCTCTCACTCTACGCACGTGTGAGAAGTGCAAGAGCCTGAGACTGAAGGGCGCCACTACCCAGAGAAACCAGACACTGATTCACAGGAGGCAGGGAACGTGATGTGACTTTTGTAACTGAAGAACGAACTGACAGTGCCGTCAAAATATTGAGATCTACTACTTGGGGAAATCTTAATGCAATCTGAACAAACTGCCCATGCTATACATGTTTTTCCTAAAAGTAAAACTTTAGAAGAATATTACTATAATTAGTTACTCAGAAGAATCAATGATATTTTATAGATGTAGCTAGACTATATATAGTATTTATCCTTTTCTTGAAAATAAAGTTTAAAAGGTTTTGCAAACGGAAGGGTAACCTCCAGAATAAAAACCTCATTTAAATTGCTGATTTTTAAAAACTACCCTTTGAGATATATACCCCTTCAATATTTTGAAAGTAACTTTGAAGGTCTAGGTTACTGCCTTTCCAAATTATTTATATTATTAACTTTTAGTGAATTTCACCCTTTTTTCATGTAAAGGCCTTTTCAATTTTTTGCTTTGTTTTTAAAGGGAAAATCCTCTGGTGCTACAGGATAAATTTTACAGGTCTGATTTTTACTTCAGTGCCTTAATCTGTTTTCCTTAAGGGACTTTTCCTGACCACTGTTTTTTTCAGCTTCAAGTTATCTGATTCTACCATCTTTATTCCTGGCATCCACAGGCAACCAGAAAATATTGAAAGATACATTTTATAAGAATATTTCAATGCAGGCATAATATTTCAAATGGTCATAGTACTCTTCTCTG
>JAKSZT010054549.1:1790425-1968012 GCA_026826555.1 Tolypeutes matacus | reverse complement strand
TTTTTTTTTTTTTTTTTTTTTTTTTTTAAGATTTTATTTACTTATTTATCTCCCCCTTGCTGCTTGTGCTCATTGTGTCCATCTGCTGTGCATTCCTCGGTGTCCACTTGTCTCCCTTTGTTGTGTCATCTTGTGCCAGCTCGCTCACTGTGCCGCGCGGGCCGGCTTGCCTTCACCAGGAGACCCCAGGAACTGAACCCGGGGCCTCCTATATGGTAAGTGGGAGCCCAACCAATTGAGTCACAGCCGCTTCCCTGCAAGTATCTTAAAATAAAATCTACCTCTTGCAAAGGACAAAACATTCCAAAAGTAAAAATCTTACATCTGTGTTAGTGAAAAGGGTATTTGTTCTTGCTGTGGGTCAATCTACTCTAAAATATATCTGAGCTTTAAATCAAAATTAAAGTATCTTCTAGATACAAGGATCTGGGTTTTATTAATATAATTATGTTCCTACTGAGTGACAAATGGCATTGAGTAGCTGAATTCCTACCATTAATTCAAAGATTTATCAGCTTATGTTCTACTATATAATATTAGGGCAATCCTAGAAATGTTTCTGGCATTTATTCTCAACTTTATTTCCTCCATGGGCTTTGAATATCATTCAAGAATCCTAGTTTTTAAGCACTAACATCCTGCCTTCCGCTTTGTTCCGTGAATATTTGCAGAATGGATGAACTTTCTGAAAAAATATATGTAAAACTAAGATGGAAAGAAAAGCTACAGGAATTGGGTTACAAAAAATATTTGCTTTTGTAACTATAAAATGGAACTATATATATATTAGTCATTTTAGGAGGGGTGGGTGGGGAAATTTTGTTTTCACCTCCCTATCTTGTTAGTAACAAGTACATAACTGAGAGCTAATATTCCTTGGGTAACAAAAAGCAGCAGCCTGCAATAGTATATACTTAGTATAATATACTCAGTATAAGAACATTTCCATTAATTTTGAGGGAAGGCAAAATAGATGAAAAAGCCATTCAATAATTCAAGGTTTGCACTCTAGCTTTATAATTTTGGGCAAGTTATTTAAGCCGACTGAATGGGGATCATGGTAACTGGCCTATGTAGTGCATAGGCTGTGTTATGAGAAGCAAGTGGGACACCGTACTCGACAGTGCTTTGTAAATGGTTAAATGGCATTTAAGCTGTGAGGATGGACTTGCCCTGCACAGGCACACAGGTGCACAGAAGTGGTAGTGCTTCTGAGGTATCCCAGACAGTGAGTCATTGGCTGGAGAAAAGGGTCCACGGGGGAGAAAGTGTTTTATAGGTGGGGGGCGGCAGTGAACTGAGGTCTTGAACGAGAAACCAAAAAGAGATTTCATTTTGTAGGTAACAAGAAGTCCCTGAATTAGCTGAAAGACATACTGTGGCAGGAGATTTAGGAAGATTACTTTGGCAAGTGGACACATTTCTTTTGGAGCAATCGGGGAGACAGTAATCTAAAACAGTCACCATTTATTGAGTGCTTACTAGTTCCTCTTAGTGTGCTAAGAGCCTTATAGCTACTATCTCATTCAATGTTAAACGACCCCGAGAGGTTCACATTATTACACCATCACAAATGTGATGTCTGAGGCTTAGAAAAGTTAAGCAAGTTGTCCATGAACATTAGAATGAGGAAAATCCAAGACCGTTATACAAAAGGCTAGGTCTACATATCCTCTTATATTACTACACAGTGCTACCTCCTTAAAGAATTTTATATGTGAGACCAGTGATACTGTACCTGTGTGCAAAGGTTCAGAGGAAGCATTATGGAGGAACTATTGTTTGCCAAGACTTGGTGACCAAAGGGTAATGAAGAACTTAGTACATGTAACGGCGTTCTGGTGGCCTCTTTCTTCTGACTAGACACCAAGCAGTGCATTGAAAACACATTATACAATGAAATCAAAAATTTTTTCTGTAATCAGTTAAAAATATCTGTTGAGATAGTTCCATTGAATCTCATGTTCTTCCTGTTTTCAGTAAAAAGGTTTCAAAGCACCTTTACCTCGAGTGTTAAGAGTATTTAAACTTTAACATGGGCTGGTATTGGTCAGATGGGATTTGGGAGAACACAGTAATATCTCCAGAACTTGTCTGATTTAATTATGCAACTTTTCTAAGTTCATATAATCTCCATCCTTTGAATGATGGGACAGAAGGAAGATGCCAAGGAAGCTTGCCATACCTTGGGTCCTTCCAGGTAGTCTGACTGGGTACCCACCGCAGTCAGACAGATAGAATGATGTCAGGCTGTCCTGCCATAGCCAGAGAAGAGACTGGGGTTCACTCTCCCTTATGTGTCATCCGCTTTCCCCTTGGGGATTTTAAGGTGACCCCCTTTAGGTTCTGGAGCTAAAGAAACAGTTAAAACCAAGATCCTGATACTTCTCAAAGCCCAGTGAATGCTTTCCCAAGGATGGTGTGCTCAACATATATTACAGGGAAAGAAGCTCCTTCCCATATCGTCTCAGTCCATCTTTCGTTTCAGGTCTTGCTGACTCAACCAATTTCTGTATGGGATCCCCGGGGCTTTCATGTAGGGGAGTATGAATGTGCTGGGGAGTCAGTCTCATGGGGGCAACCCGTGATCATTGGAGGATGGGAGCCAGTTCAAACACTTCCTTCTTCCCTTCTTCAGTTGGGTGATTCTGCCGTTTCTCCTAATTTGCCAACTGGATGAGCTGGATCAGGTCCTGGCTGCCGACAGCTGTTGGTAACACATTCCCCCCTGGTCCTGCTTCCTCTAGTCACTCTTGCACCTTGGTATCACTTTCCAAAGAAAACTTTCTGCACTCGAGCCCACACCAGGAGAAAGCCAGGCCATGTTAGATGGCATGGTTGCAGTTGAAGACAAACATGATGATGGTGATGCTGGGAGAAATGGTAAGTAGATGAATTCTCAGATGGGAAAAGGCCAAGAACTGGGAAACTTCCCCAGTTAGGGTTGAGAAGGGTGAAAATAGCTTGCAAAGATTAATTACTGGTAAGATATAAGAGGACCATGACAATAATATAAGCAGTGGATAGGCCAAGAAATCAGTGAATGAACACACACCTATTACTTCTCTCCACATTCTAATCTATCTATCTGTTGTCCACTTAATCCTTGTAGACTTCTGCCATCTTATCATATCCTGCTCAAGAGTGTTCTCCCCAACCCTTACCACCAAATATGGAGAGGAAGGGAGAGAAAGGATAAGAGAAAAAGGAGTGGGATGCGATAGAGAGAGAAAAACAAGATTACTTTTAACTGCACAGTGTAAGAAATATAGATATTCTGTACCATGTAACAAGTTTGGGATGGTAAGTGTTAATCAATTTTCCTGTTTCCTTAGTTTGCTTTTTCCAAATGCCTATTCTACATCCCCCTAGAAACATTACCTCTTGTAGTTCTCAATCATCCCTAAAAATAGAAGTTCCAGGATCCCTTGAAATACTAGAGAAAATGGGATTTTGCTTAACAGCTCAAGAGAAGGAAGTTGCTGAATGGACAAGAACAATGAAAGCCACCACCCAGAATCTTTTCAATCACCTTGTTAGCATTTCTTCCCTTAAAGGGATACTGTCTTTCATGAACACAAAGAACAAAATGTGAAAAAGTGCTCTTGGATTTTTTTTTTTTAAACCTTGAATGGTTTCAGAACCAATTACATACACCCATTTAATTGATCCTCTTTGCATTTTCCTCTGCATAAAGATGTTTAAAAGTACTCAGAGTTTTGGTCTGCACAGATTTTTCTTATTGTTGGTTCTCACAAAGATACAGGAAGCCTAAAGACAAGGAATGTTCACAGCAACCCATGCTAGAAGAACAGACTTCATCCAAAAGTCACCAATACTTTAGCCAAAAGAGAGTTGTTTATAAAAAAGAATTACAACATGAAATCTAAACACTATTAAAAAGACATTTGCAAATTAGAAAGTTTAGCTTACTTTTCAAGATGTTTCAGGAGTTAGCATCAAACAAAATTAATTTTCTTACATTCTCCACAAGTTTTTTTTTTTTTTTTTAAGGTTTTTTTTTTTTTTTCCCCCCCCCCACCCGCTGCTTGTGCTCTCTGTGTCCATTTGCTGTGCATTTTTCTGTGTCTGCTTGTCTCCCTTTGTTGCTGAGCTGCGCGGGCTGGCTTGCCTTCACCAGGAGGCCCCAGGAATCGAACCCGGGGCCTCCCAAATGGTAAATGGGAGCCCTATCGATTGAGCCACAGCCGCTTCCCTCTCCACAAGCTTTTAATATTGTTTTTTTCAAATGTACTGATAAAGTATGACACAAGCATTTAGCTACTGATTCTTGCAACTCTTAAATATTTTGATGCAACAAAAGACCACAAAGGTATCCTTGAGCTATATTTTTCTTTTATTGTACCAAGGCAAACTGGTTTGTCATGAAAAACTCCCTGCTCTTCCATGAGAATGTGAAGATAAGGTCTTTTAGCCACGTGGTGCTGAAGAATCTACTACAGGTATTCTCAAAGGGGGAGGCTCACTCAGTGGGTGGCGATATGCGTGATCTACCCACAAGGGGGCAGCATGCGCACAAAAGGCTGGGAAGCGTCACTCCAAGTCTGGACCATAGGTTCCTACCCACACACCTCTTAGTTCTGAGCATCTCGCCTGGTGTTCTCAACATGGAAGAAGCTGGCAGGAAGGTTTAGGGAAAAGTTAAAGGGAACATCTAAACTGTCCTGTAACTGCTCTTCAATCCTTATTAGGGAAAGTTAGAAAGAAAAAGGGAGTGAGGAAGAAACAAACAAATGGTTAAAGTAGGGATAAGGAAAATGGATGGAGGGACAGGATCATGCTCCAGCTTCCCACTCCTATTAATCCTCCCCTTGAAGCAGGCTAGTTAGGGAGTAAAGAGATTGATCTGGGACCTGGCAGAAAAACTGCTGCCATTAAACATGTGTCCTTCGGTACCCCCAAGATGGCTGCTGGAAGACCCTTGCGAGAACTCCCATTCGAACGAGATTTCCTCTGGAAGCCAGAAGCCCCAGATATTCTCCAGGGGCCTTATCACTGGGCCATGCTGGGGGACTGATGGGTGGGGTAATCAATCAAAACAGCAAACAGCTGGGACTCCTCCCCTGTCATTAGCAAAGGGACGGAATAATTAATGGTTCAAAAAGCAGGTGCAAAGGCCGAACCAGTCCTCTCTTGCCTTTTCCCCTGTTCTGGCCTTCTTTGCCCCCTCCCCTGCCTGGAATATGCGCAAGCAAACTTGGACATTTATCATCTATAATGGGGAACTGTAGCCTGTAAATTGGCCCTCTTTATCATTCTTCAACCCCTTCCTCTCTACTTGGGACCCATGATCTGTTATTTTCTCCCATTTCTCTTCTCTGTATTCCTTAATAAATCACTGGCCTAACTAACCTGGCTTGCTCTTGAAATTCATTTCTTGTAGCTTAGCCAAGAACCTAGAGAAGGTCTGACAATACCCTCAGGACTGATCACGAAAGCCCTGGCTTTCCTTCTACCTCTTCAGCCTTGGAGAGGCCCTTGCCTAGCTTCTTTCTCCAGCTCCTGGAAACCCATGTTCCTTTGCTCATCCCAACCAGTCCTGGTCCAGGCTACAGAGCCAAATTAGAAGTTGCTACTTGTGATGCTAGACTTGCTGAAGATATATATGCTCCTGAGGCCCTGAGCTGGCCCTCCATACACATAATCTAGAGAGATGTTTTTCTTAAAATGTAGCTACCCACATGACATTGTCATTACTGTCTTCAGATATACTACTGGGCTAGATAAAACTTTTTATGACCTGGCCTGGGAATCGAACCACCAGGGGTGCTGTTAAAAATATTCAATAACCTATAGTGTATAGGAACCAAAACAACCAGTATGCCCTGACTGCATCCTACCACTGAATACCATCTGATGGTTGGATTCTATGGAAACCTGTTATTCAAGTTTCAAATAAATGGCTCACATTCGGCTCCAAGAATCTTTAGGGACTCCTAATCATCAAATGCTTGCTTGGCAAAGCCATATCGTTCTACAATTCATACTCAACCTGCCTGCCTCTGAGAAGAAAAGAATATCTATCAAGATTTTCTCTTTTACTTTGCAAAATAAATACTAGCTACTATGGTACTTTCCAAGAATTACTAGAAATACTCCATTCTTTAGGGCAGGAGACATCATCATAATTGCTGATAATCCTGAATTTACTTCCAACTTCCTAGCAAGTACAAAGCCATGGCAAAATTTTACTTTTGGCCTTTCCCCCCTCTCCTTTCCATATTCTGTTAAAAGAGAGATAAACATGGAAAAAGCTAATAAATGCTAAATCCATTCGGTAGATATTTTAGGATGAAGTTGGCAAGTTTCACTTAAACTGTAACCAAAAGTTTCTCCAATATTCAGTGACAACTAAGCTTAGTTATTAGAAAATAAGTTATTGATATATTATTTATGTATTTTTCTAAATAGAACCTGGATGAGGTACATAAGTATATAGCTAGGATTACTGTACATCTGTAGGTTATACTTTGTGACTATGTTATATTAAAATTAAAAAAAAAAAAAAAAGACAAATACACCTGGACTGGTGTTAATAAATGTGGACCTTGAATATTCCACATCACTAGGCTATAAAAGCATGAACCAACTATAATAGTGGACTTCAAAATGTAGCAAGCAAGAAACAGAAGAAAATTCTATCATATGGTTAGTATAGCTATTGTTATTTTTTAAAAGCATTTCAAAACATGAATTGTCCTCTTAAGTGGTGATCATTAGGAATGAAATTATATTGCTTAAGCTATAGGCACCAGAAATTCTTGGTATAAAATGTTAATCATTTTTTGTATACTATGTTACTCTTCAGAATTTCAGATAAGGTATTTGCATTCGTTATTTGTTATAAACATTCTATTAGTATCACAAATGAATTTACTTCTGAAGCAACTCAGAGACTACCCTTTGGTTCTAATTTTCACATGCAGTAATAGGGACTCATAGAATGTAAATCAATTAAAAACATTTCTTTTGACAACCATGGTAGTTGGCAAGGGGCAGGAGGAAGATTACATTTTTGTTATTGGCCTTAGGTTATTCTGATGATTTATTATGGCAAGCAAAGTAAGCACTGAAAGTGAGAATCAATTAGCACATGTTCATTTTGTATGATATATAGGATAAGATGGGACCAGAGCCTTTTCACCTGACTTACAGGATTTTAGAATCCACTTTCCAATTTGTGATTATATAAAGCTGATGAATCAATTTATAAACCCAAGCAATCAATAATGCTCATAAAAACAACAGACCTGGATATTTAAAATTGATTACTGGCAGTAACAAGATTAAAAGCTGGAAATGTTTGTGCTGAATGAGAATTTTGTTAAAATTCAAAATTATGAGAAAAATTCTTTTTCTATAACTTACTAACCATAATTGCAGATACAAAATATAGGACAGTTCAAAAGTAAATCATTTCAGTTACATTAGGTGCAATTATTTGAAACCATCAAGAATTCTGATTTATTTAAAGAGAGATTTTCTTTAGAAAACTTTAAGGATACATTTAGGCATATTTGAGTTTCTGAGCAAAGCACCCACAACATTTTTATGGACTGTCTAATTATTATTTTAAAAGGATCCAATTTTTGCCACCAGAAATAAGTCTTATTTCAGTGTAAAAATTTTTTTGTAAAATTCAATTCTTTAATTTTCCCCATAGTTACCAAATTTAAAAATAGGAGTAATATAACTTTGTTTCAGGATCTAATATCCAAAAGAGGTCAATTACTAGAAAACCTTTGCTGACATGTTGCGCGAGCAGAGGATCAACAAAAAATTGAGACTTTCAGAAGCTGCCCGTCACTAGCATAGTGCAGTAGTGTGCTTAGAGGGGACTGATGGGAAGAAACTCTTGGCTGGGATCTGAACCGGTTATGTAAAGGGAGGGAAGAGAGCTGGACCTGAGAAAGGAAGCCGAGGAGAAGCAGCTCAGCAAATGGTAGTATTTTTGATACATTTATCTGCCCTTTCCTAAGATTTTCTAAGGCTTGGTGGCTCTGCATTTCCAGTTTACAAATTTTAGCAGGGTCAGTAGTAACATACAGTGAACCACTAAGTTTGTTCCAGAGATTCCAGCTAACTTTAGAGTCACTTTTACGTCATTTTTTAAAGTTAATTTTTCTAAAATCCAACTCGTTTTCAGAACTATCTCTAGCTTTAAATTTGAAGAGCCTTTATTTTTTTCAGATACTGGGGCTAGGGACTGAACCTGGGACCTCGTATGTGGGAAGCTGGCGCTCACCCGCTTAGCCACACCCGCTCCCTTGAAGAGCTTTTAAGAAGGTGATTTCCCAAGTATCCTGGAGGCTTCCTGGCAGTGTGGAATATTAAGAGAAGACCTATTTTCCTATGATATTAGTGCATATATTTTAATTAGACCACTTTCAAAGTGTTACACTCTGTAGTTAAATTTCAACAGCATCAGTCTCTGAACTGAAGATCTGAATTTGGATACACGCAATGCTGATTTCTAAAGCTTTCCAATAGGCAAAATAAAAATTTCATATTAACAAAAGTATATTTCTTTTTAAAATACAAGTAAGAAAAATGATCTGACATCTTTTAAAGGATTATCCTAACACAAAACCTCTCTTTAAATATAAATAATTTAGAGCAGAACATTACTATTTTGTTTCAAACAGGCAAATATACATATGTAAACATCTGTCTTATTTTCCACAGTAACCTCTTTGATAAAATATTCAAGTTTGGACATTTTAAAACAAGCTAGAACAAATTTTAGCTTTATTTTTATGAAAACAGGCATTCAATGGAAGAAATTCTATGCTTAAGAACCTAACAAAAATTTACATCCAATAAGAATAGTAAAGCATTTTATAAAAACTAAAATATGGGAGAATTGGTACGTATTCAGGAACTGCCACTTTAAACTCCTGAACATTGACTGAAACCAACACTTGCTGTTACCACTGAGAAAATGCTAAGAACTGTAGGTCACTACCAAAGTGGCTCCCTCTATCTTGGCAAATACTAAACATTGAGAGGGGACAGCAAACAGGGAATAAAGACACACAGTGAAAAATTATCTCCACTACACACTTCACCCATTGTTAAGCTCCCATATGGGAATATACACCCCATTATATCCATGCCCCTGCCCCACTTGGTGTCTGTTTCTTTAATTAGGTCAATTAAAGCTGAGATTAGCCTCAGCAAACAGTTTCCCCTGGAATTAGAAGAAAAAAGCCTAGAAAAGTCAGGCTCTCAGTTTCAGGTCACTGGCCTGCTTTTGCCATCCCCTCTGACCATCACAACTGTCTTTTCCCTTTATCACGGTACCTGGAATTCACTTTTTGGTGGTTCTTATTCTGTCGCTTATGAAAGTTCTAAGGGCATCCTGTATTATTTCATAAGGAAAGTAAAAATCATGCTATTAACTCAAAGTGACTGAAAAACTGGAATAGCCCAAAAACTATACTACATTTATGAACTTTTATTAGTTATTATAAGCAAGAAAATTCTACAAATCCCACCTGATGATCCAAATATATGGTGTTCCTTTGAAGATGATGTGAAAGAATTTCATTCTAGTAGGCACCAATCAAGAAAACAAAGGGATAGAGAAAGAGGGTGCAGAATTCATGAAAAGGTCAATTTTGAAGTAAGAAAAACAGCTAGTTTACTAAAACCTACTATTATAACAGCACACCACAACGCTCACACACATGTTCACCAGTAAACAGTACAGATGATACATTAAATTATAAAGGTACACTTAGTTTTATGAGAAACTAAGTAGATAAGCACATAAACTGAGTATTAAAACAAAATCCTTCAAATGGTTTGAGCAGACTGGATGCTAGAAGCTTTACATGTTGACACTTTTCTGCATATAGAATTCTTTCTTTCCATAAAGTGTGTAGGAAGCTAAGATGTGCATGGGTCATTTTCACTCTCGTTAAGAGGCTATTAAATCCTTTGAGAAGTGCATATACTTGTTCATTCTATTCATCAAGAATAAAAGGCTTATCTTAAAACTATAATCAACTTTCAATTTATTGGAATTCTCAATATCTGCTTTACCAGGAGTGGAAGGTATGGTATCAGGGGTGTAGAACAACACTATTTTGAAGTCTGTGCGCATTTCCTTCCTCCTGACCTAAAGCTGGTAGGTGAAGGGCTAAGAGGAAACTCATCCTTTCTGTATTTTCTTTCATTAATGCGTAAATGAAAACACTGAATTCTCAAAGGGGCAATAGCAGGTCCTAACGCCGACGCGATGATGGTATGGGCTCGTGTTCAGCCCTAATGACACCAATCTAAGTGATTAATGAGCGGCTCAAAGGAAGTGACAATGGCAGATGACACAGGCAGATCTCTTCATAGCTGACCTTTGGGCTGTGGGCCTCGAGTTTCAGCTGCATGAGCTGTGCTAGCGTGTGCTCCCGGATACTACTCAGCTCAGCCTGCTGCCGTCTCAGCTTTATTAGCAGCAGCGTAAGCTCCTCTGGCTGAAGGAGTACAATTTAAGAATCCAAACAGTGGAAAACAGATTAATTGTTGTCTTAAGTGACAGATATTAAACCAAGATTTCTTGGCAAGTTTCCTCTTATGGTTGACATCAAACACAGTGCCTAGGCACTATGATGATAGGTCCTACATAAATCATAGATATCTAGAGAAATAGAAGGAACAGTGTTACTTTAAAAGACAAGCAAAGCAACAGTGTATTACGGCATTTTCTCAGAACTCATGAGAGAATATTCACATGTTAAATACCATAATGTCAAAAGACCATTTTATTGCGGAACCTAACTTAGTAGAATTTATGTAAATCATATGTTTCATCATGCTTTTGGTTTCAGGAACAATTTACACTTTAAATAATTATTGAAAACACCAAATAACATAATTCTAAATGTTATATCTATTGAAAATCACTATAATAGAAATCAACACTGATATAACTATGAACAATTATATAATTTATGAAAAGTAGTAAACCCCTTATTTTTACTGCAATAATGTGTTTAAATATACATTATTTCACAAAACCAAACCAAAATAAAATAACTGAGATAAGAAAAAAACAAAACAAAAAGAAACAAACAAAAAAAACCCTTTTTAAAGGTTTGTATGTAAGAGCTACTAAAAGATTATTATTAAAAGATTTTTTAATTAAATGTCTAAAAAATTACACCTAAGCCTTTTCCAGCATCAGAACAGTACCTGCATGTCCAACACACCATTACTGAGAACAGAAGGTAAGTAAAAAGAATTAAATTTCATGAAAACTTGGATAATATTTTCACATTAAACTGAGTACCTAGGATCTATTAACTGCTTCCCAAGTTACATAAAACCTTTTAGTTCCTGACTGGTAACTATGATCCCTAAGGGGAAAAAATTTTCAACAGTGGATAAAATTCCTTAACAGTCCAACATGATATATTTTTCTTTGATAGAAATGTAGTTAAGTTTGGTCACTGGCAGTCTTACAGGCCATAAAGTATTACTCTGTGTTTCTCTGAGCTTTGTTATGATTAAAAACTGCACACACGCCAGAGGGATTCTTTCTTCACTGAAGTGCTACGGCGTGCTCTTAAAATGTCCAGGCCAAAAAACATCCTTTAGACTGGGCTGTTTTCCTTGCACCATGGCACCATACTAGCTCTCTTCTGTTCTGTGCATTTGCTGTTATTCTTTATTTTCCATACCATTCTTTTCAGAGACAGAAATAATTTTTAGCTATTATTTGGAATCACATTAAAAATTACTATATTCAGGTAGGAAAATGCCAACAGAAGTAAACCACAGCTACTACTGGATTCTTTAGATAAGACTGATTATCTACAGAGATGAGAAAACCTTTCTTATTAAACAGTCAAAGAATGTTTACTTTGTTTGTAACTTAAAGAAGAAACTGCATAATAGAATAAGAATAGCTGCCTTTGCTTTGATGTCAACCACATCTTATGACCTCAAGATTCTAGGATAGTCTGTCTTGTGATCATGATCAAGCTCTTGAGGTTTTGCCAGGGAAAAAGTAGGGTGAGGGGATTTAGCTATTCTAAGACCCAGAGTGATACTGACAGAAATACCAAAGGAAGATATCTTGAACCTCTGTGGTTTACTATTTATGAAGCTAAAAGGATTAAAGAGCTTTTCAAAAGGATGAAAGATTCCAACAAGTTTGCTAGATATTTAAATTTTAAGGCCAAAAGAAAAAAAAAGTTGGCCAAAATACAACAAAAACAATAGTACAGGTAGTAAATAAACTTCATCTTAAATATCCACTAGAGGGAGCAAAGTAGAAGAGAAAATTTCATAATAATATTTAGCATTATTTTAGGATTAATGCCTGTTTGTTTGCTATATCAATAATCTAATGTTTTAAAATTCTTAGATTTAATCAAGAAATAGATATAACTTCTAACAAATAAATGGCAAGAAGCTTAAAGCCAGGGAATACTTCATTACATCTAAGCAGGTAAAAGATGAAATAAAAGGATTGCAAAAACATATGACTAACAATATGATTATGGCAGGAAGAGAATTTTAAATTCTCTATATTCACTATAAAGGTGCTCAAATTACATTTTCACTGAAATTTAGACTATATACTCATGTTAAAACATAGTTCTCCTGATAAAATAATGCCTTGAGAATAAACTGAAGTGATGGAAAGTCATCTTTTCTCTTTAATTTGAAGAAGAGTGTACTGATAATATAACTCCTTCCCAATCTGAACGCTAACACTGACAATAAAATGATATAATAAGTACTTGCTTTGGCCTAGTATTTTTCAGTCTATTTCTCTGTAGTAAATATGCAAATCAATTTCTTTTCCCTCTAAGGTAGTTAATCTATATAGAAATCCACAGGAGAAATTTCTCAATAGGCCTGTTGTTTGACTACAAATGGTTGCGTGCTAGATTTGTTCCATTAATGAATTACTCCACAACTTCTGTTTGAAGGATAAGGGAATTAACAGGCAAGGAAGTAAAGGAACCCATCCAGACTATATAATAAAATTCAAAATAATCGTATATTTAGCAGTCAGAAAGTGAAAAGCCATCTACTAAGGCAGTGAAATGGCTCCATGATTCCAAATTCTTATGAGCATCTCTTCCTCAAAAGCAGTAATGATTTTTATTTGGATGCACCTCTCTGGAAGTTCAAACTTAAGGCTATGTCAGTTGTTGGTAGCACGTAAATTAACATGATGCGGTAAATAAAGATAGCACACTTACTGTTTTGCCTTGGAGGCTCTGGGGACTAACAGACTGTAAACTTAGGCCTGCTGGCATTGATCTTCTATCAGGCACATATACATGCTAGGAAAATAAAAGGCACAACATAAATTCTGTGGTAAAGGTATTTTTAGGGGTAGTGGGTCAATGTCAGCAGTGAGAAATCACAAACAAATTTATGTTATGAAATACCATTCAAAATTTGCTATTAGTGCTTGTGAAAGAAGACAGATACTAACATTTATTGCTTGACAACAATGCCATTGAACAGAGTAATTCCATATAGTCTACTTCAGCAGTCCTCCAACTTCTTTTGGTCTTAGGAGCCCTTCACATCCTTAGATTAAAAATTAGGGAGAAGAGTGGCACTGTTTTACAGTTTTGCAAATCTGGCTTACTATGAGACAGCCAGATTTTCATATCTACTTCTGTGTTCAATGTGTGGAAAGACATGAAGAAAACCCACCCTCACTGAAATATGTACTTGGAAAAGGGAAGAGAACTTTAATAGCTTTTTTGGATAATTGTGGATATTTATCTTTGATATTGGGCTAAACCTTGAAGAGTGGGAATTCCTTTTTTTAAAGATTTATTTATTTATTCCCCCCCCCCATTGTTTTGTGCTCACTGTCAGTGTGTTCTTCTGTGTCGGCTTGTGTTCTCTTTAGGTGGCACTAGGAACCGATCCTGGGACCTTCCGGAGGTGGAGAGAGGCTGCTCAATCTCTTGTGCCACCTCAGCTCCCTGGTCTGCTGCATCTCTTATCGTCTCTCTTCTGTCTCTTTTTGTTGCGTCAGCTTGCTGTGCTAGCTCTCTGCACAGGCCAGCACTCCTGTGTGGGCTAGCATTCCTGTGCGGGCCAGCTTGCTTTTCACCAAGAGGCCCCAGGAATCAAACCCTGGACCTCCTAACATGGTAGACGGGAGTCCAATCAATTGAGTCACATCTGCTTCACGAGAATTTCTTAAAGGTGAGTTGCCATGTCGCATTTGCAACAATTATCAGTGAACTTTTCATACTCTATTACATTAACATACATTGGTCTATGTGGACTTTAAATTACTCTTTTACCCATCCACAATTTTGTAATTATCAATCATTGATTACTGGAAAAATATTGGTTCACTGACTGCAGATCTTCCAAATGTTGACACTTTCAGTAAACAATACTAAAAAATTACATTTATTAAGATCACCGCTGATCTTTAAGCACTGGGACGTTGTCAAGCTCACGGTGGCAGATACATTATTTCTGGAATTCTCATTTTAGCTTGAAAGCTTGACTGTTGTCATTGGCAACAAATACTGTCAGTTGTTTTCCTTAAATGACAGGCTCACATTTCACTTTGAGAAACTGTCAGTCAAATATCTAAGTCTGAATAACCACAGTTTGTCTGTTATTTATTCTTCATTTTGTGTTCCATGAAAAAAGGGAGCTAGTTCAGCTTGCAACTCAAATATTCATGCAAGTGCTTTTCTGCTGGTTAGAAAATGCAGTTAACTTTTTTTTATCCTAGCAGAGAACAGGATGAGCATAAACTATTGCTGGTATATGAGAAGAGGCACACACTTGCAAGTATGTGGAGAGCCAGTAAAATGCATGTGTTCTTACCCTACGTGGAAAGCTGATGAGATACTCTATTAAGCAGAGAGGACTGCATAAAGCATCCTCTCAAGAGATCAGGTTTTATATGTGAGCTTTTGATACTGTAGAATATTTTCCTTTGATTATTAAAGTAAAAAGGAAGTGCTTTGCCCACCTTCTCCCCAGTCTCCTGCCTCTCCCTTTAAAAGAAAGAAGAAAACACTAGAAATAAAACCTAGCATGCACAAAGCAATGCGCTAACACTGAGTCAGCAGGTACCTTACCTTGGGGTGATGGGCCCTGTGCCTGCGGTCTATGGTCACATCTCCTCTCTGAATCGGTGACGACACTTCGGACCTGTACGCTCGCTGAGGGGAGTATCCCTGGTAAGCAGCTATGGAGCCATGGGAAGGGGATGCGGGAATAGAGTGCATTGCCTGGTCAGCGATACCGGCCATGGTTTTAGGGCTGCTCAAAGTGCCGTGTCGAGGCAGAGTGCTCTGCTTATTGTAAAACTGCCGCTGCTGCCACTCGTAGAGCTGCCACATGGTGTCATCGCGCATGGACCTGCGCTTCTCTTCTGCGCTGGGCCCTCCGGGCTTGTCGTGACTGGCAGGGGTCACACTGCACATGCTTTCAGGCCTGGTCTTGCTGTTCCTCGGGAGTGTTCTGTAGCCTTCAGGGTAGCGGGCCACAGTCTGGGCTCTGTGGCTTGGCATATTTCTTGGTAAAGTTTGGTAAGAAATTACTCTAAAATAAAAAAATTGATATGCAAAAAATGAAGGAGAGCTATTTTCTAGATTTTAAATTAAATCACATTTCTTCTGATAAGTAAATTTACATTAGGACCTATTTATTAAAGATCAAGAAGGCATAAGTAATAACAGATTTAAATTTTTCTTTTGAAATTTTTCTTTATGAAAATTGATGGACTTAATACATTAAGTAAGCAGCATCTTACATCATTAAGACTACTGATATCAATGTGTAGTTTGGCTTTAAGAAGGAAGACTATTTAATATGCCTCATTTCAGAAATAAGAATGTTCAAGAGGTAAGCTCAAGTGTGTGTCTCTGTCTTCACATTTTATTTCATATATAAAACTCCCAGGGTCTCATTTTCACACATCTCACCTGAACAAATAGGATTTCTGTATATGGACTGAACACTGATATTTTTGAGTTTTGCCTATGGGGCACGAAGACTTGAAACAAACTCTCAAAGGTGCATGTTGACTAGTTTGTTTTGTACCATCTCCTGCAGAAACACGGCTACTTAGGGAAGGAAGTACATAAGGACATTTCACAAATTTTACAATGTTTCCAGAAAAGAAATTAACATTAGACTTTATGAATGGTATCAACATTTTTTTTGGCTTTTTAAAGCTATCTAAAAATTACACTCATGTATGTCAAGTATTCAAAATATAATTTAAAAAAATGCCTCTTTTTTGATATGGCTACATAATAGCATATTATTAAGCACTGATTATTTCAATTTCCTAAAATGAAATAAAAATGAATAATTTTACTGAAAAAGTTTGTTTTTTTAAGCACCTTGATAAACATAAATACACACTCATGAATTTATCAAAACTATCCTGTTAACTTCATGCTAAGTTATGTTATATGGAAAGGATTTTAGAAAGCCAATTAAAACCTCTACATATATTTTGTATTTGTGCTTCCATATCATCTTCAAAGAGAGCTACAATTCAAATTTTAAATGCAAGTATAACCTTTTTATAACAACCACCACCACAAAATCTAGATTAAAAAGACCAAGGTTAAATCACAAGTATTCATTTTGCACTACAATCTTACTGGCACAAATGTATATCCTAACATCAAACACAATGTAATTCAATGAGCCAAACATGTGGGAGAGTTGGGACCTTAGGAACCAGGGTTTCCTGACCCCTGCTTTCAAAGGTTAATTGACAACCCTCTCCCAATTACCTTATTTTCACCTTAGAATGGAAAAACATCATAATATCTTACTGCCTCTCACTGTTGTGTTAAAAGTATCACACGTTGGTAAATACATGGACCAGAAGGGGTAAAAGACTTGACGTGTTAGCTACTCGACCATACTCTTAAATCTGGGAATCCCTGGCTGATGTCACAGCTCTCTCTGGACTCAAAAAAACTTGTCATTAACAGCACCTAAATACTAACGTATTATAGGAAAGCTTTCATTGTCAGTGGGTGTGATGAACTGGGTGCCTCCTGGGCTATGAGGCACGGTAATAATGAAATCCCTGCAAAACTGGTGCCTACCAGGGTAGTAAAATAATGTCCCTTTTACACACACCAGAAGTCTCATGTTAAACATATACCCACAAAGGGGAATAAAGCTGTGAAAAGTATTACAATACAGTGGAAATATAATAAAGTGGGAAAGGCAGTGGATAAAAAATCAGGAGAGTCAAATTTTGATTCCTGCTTTCCCATTAAGTACTTAGCCCTTAGGTGAGTTACTTGTATTTGCTGGGACTCAGGAGGCTGGGAGAAGGGCACAGGGACGTGGAGGGACAAGAGTAAGGAGATCACCTTGGTAACAGAGTTAGTGCGCCCGCCAGAACTGGAACGCAGGCCTTCTACTTCCTAAGCACTCTTTTCCTTATATCAGTGAGGCCTGTAATTTTGGATTTAATGAAACAATAAAATAATCTATCGATTTTAGGATTCTCTTTGGATTTTACAAATTTTCACAATTTAAAAAATGAGTTTTGATTTACTTTTTGCCAAAAGGGGGGATGCTAGAAAAAATAACTTTACCTTTTCTATCACAATCATTTAATTAAAAATTAAGTTATAAAAAAAATTAGGAAAGGCATAATCTTAGAGTGCAAGAAAGTCTTTTAATCTTGAATAAATTCACTACATTGCAAGCAAAATCTAGTTGCTTGACCAAGTGAAACTTTTTGGGCCTCAGTTTCCTCATCTAAGAGAGGATTTGATCAGTAAGGTATCTTATAGTGTAACCGAGGGTTAAGAACTAACAAATAATTATGATTACTGAATCATTATATAGATGCCTTGATCTCTGATGATTGTAAAACTATACAACCTTTATCTTGTGACAGTAAAGACCTTGTGACTGACCCTGTTTTGTACCCACCCCCTATCCTGTTTTACAACTTCCAAGTCTTAGGATCACTTGACAGCCCCTTATGTTTATTATGAAGGAACCCGAGCCAGCCCCACCCCAGTTTCCATTAGCATAAACCTGCTAAACCTGGATACTAAAAAAAACGATCAGAATTCCAGCAGTTCAGGGAGAGAGACCTTTAGGCCACCTGAGCTCCCTGCCATGTGCTATCAAAACTTCTCTGCTGGGTTCTTGAGCAGCTAAAAAAACCAAAACAAACAAACAAACAAAAAAAAACCTTCTCTGAATCCCCGATGTCTCAGGAATTGCTCATTATGAAGCATATGCTTTTGCTTGGTACCAAGTAGTTCTAAAACCTGCCTTATTTTGTACTTCTAAACATTTTAAAGTCCTTCAACGATTCCTCCTGAATTAAATTTCCTACAGCGTCCTGGTTGTTGGTCAGGTTTCCAATGTCTCTACTAAAACAGGCTTGCTGAGAATTGACGAAACCGCCCCAGTAGAGCGGCATTACCAGAGGGGCTAACCACTGAGGCCTCTGGGGTGGGGTGGGGTAGAACGTTCGGTACCCAGGGCTCCAATACTACCAGCAGAAAGAGCCCAGTCTCTTGCTGCCTTCTCTCCACTGTACTTCCAATTCTTTTCTGCTGGGGCTCCCTCCCTATCCCAAAAGCGAAAGCCAGACACTGGAAAAAGTCCAGAGTTGGCAACCCACAGCTATCTGCTTAGGAAGAGTGTCAGCCAGGAGACGCTGATTTATCCGAGACTTGCTCCAGCACTAAGGCATTTTACCCCGACAGACCTTGGTTTATTTGGTCATTCATAACTTCAAGAAATATTATAGAGAACTTGATATGCAAAAAAACTCTGAATTAAGCACTGAACTATACCTTAGAAACATACATTGAAAACATAAATAAAATTAACTTTATATCTAGTTTGAAAATATTTTAAAAGGAAAGATCATTGATAAGTATATTAAGGGACACACGGTCAACTTAAAATGTACTTTAAACTGCCTACCAATGTTTAAATTCTAGTTCAGACACTACTGCTCTGTCTTTGCCAGTGAAGCATTCAGAATACAATACAACAAGCATACAGAATGTGTGCAGGTCCCTGTTGTAGAGATGTATACTGGTCTTAACCGCCAACCCATCACACATAATCATTAACGGAGCCTGGTTAATTAAAGACTACAAAGTTTAGAAAGTCTCTTCTGCCATCTTTGGAACCATTTTTGGGAAATTTTAATAGAAAATCAGGTTATTACCAAGTAAATTTATTTTCATTCCATATACTTCCTAGTACTTTGAGACCTGTGTGATGGCTAGGCTAATTTGTCAAATCGGCCAGGTAATTGTGTCCAGGTGTTAGGTCCACAGAGCACTGGGCTAATTGTAATACAAGAGCATTCATGGACTTTGATCACCAGTGAGTTTACTGCATGGATGGCTGATTACATCTGCATCAATCAGGGAGATTACATCATCAATGGGCAACGCTTTTATCCAATCAATTGAATGACTTAAAAGGGGAAGTATTTCAACATTCAGAGAGAATTTCCCAGCTCGTCCTTGGACAGGCAACTTCTCCCAGAAACTCATCAAGGACCTTTCATCGGACTTTCATCGGAGGAGCCCCTGGTTTGCAGCCTGCCTGCGGAACCTGGACTTGTGCATCCCCATGGTCGCGTGAGAGACTCTTTTAAAATCTCATATTATTGGGAAGCGGCTGTGGCTCAATCAGTAGGGCTCCCGTTTACCATGTGGGAGGCCCCGGGTTCGGTTCCCGGGGCCTCCTGGTGGGGGCAGGCCTGCCTGCACGGCGTGGTTGGCTGGCCCAGCGAGCACAAGCAGCAAGGGGGGGATAAATGAATAAATAAATAAAATCTTTAAAAAAAAAAAAAAAAAATCTCATATTATTGACAGATATCTCCTGTTCATTCTGTTTCCCAAGAGAACCCTGACTAATACAACCTGTTATTCAGAAACTACATTTCCTTCAGTGGTTTTCCCTAAAGAATTCAAATTAAGCCAAGTGTGATTTACTCCATGTGGAAGCTGAAGGAGTGAGCACTGCAAGTTCCTTCATCAGGTTTCGTGCCCCTTTCACCAGCAGCTGCCTGCCACACAGCATGAAGACCCTGCGCCTCTGACTCTGCCACTCGCCACAATGGCTCAAGGCACTGGGTGCCTCAGCAGTGCCCGGCGTACAAAGCAATGCTACAGCTTTGGTCTCAGATGCAGGGATCTACTACGTGACTAAATATTGAATCTCTTTTCTTTCTATCAGAACCTTAACAATCAAAGACAGCTTTTCATAAAGATCCTTACATGAATACCATGAATTAAAATTATGCTTATTTCCCCTATATTAAGACACCACAACTAGTTTTCTTTTGGACCAAGTTTATATAACGATGTAGATGTTATATTTCAGTGATCTAACCTGGACTCTGGTCATTACATAAGACCACGTAACTAACAGCATTTAGGGAAAATGGCGTTACAGTGAACTAATCCAAAGATGGAGGAAGACTCCAGAGAAAAATCACACAGCATAAGACCAGCCTTCAGAAGCTGCTGGTCTGCATTCAAAAGGAAAGTCACAGAAAGTCTTTATAAATGTTAATTACACTCACCTAGGGACTTGTGCTTAGAAACTAATGCTTATGCTTAATAATTTAAAAACTGATTCTACTTTGAAGTCAGATTTACTTTGCCTGGTAGAGATCAGCAAATCTGATTTGGATTTTTATTATTTTCCTGAAAGGGGCTGCTTTAATAAGTACTTCCAAACATCTTTACACTTCCTCCAGAACTAATTCTGGCTGATTTCCTATCTAACCAAATTTTATTTTGGAAAAAGCAAATGATTCTCCCAATTCTTTCCTGAAAAAATTAGAAAAGTGAGAACTGAGGCTGGAAAAGAAGAAAATGGAGGTGAACACCACAGCACAGGAGATGTTTCTGCATTTCCAGGAGAAAGACCTGAAGACAAAGCCAAGTGCACCCATAGCTTTGAGCTGCACTTCTTAAAGAACAGAGTAGGGACTGTAGCTAAAACTGTGAATCAGGGTCAGCCGTCAACAACTGAGCAAATCCGGAAGAACATTTCTACACCTCAGACATCTCACTATTAAAATAAGTTAATCATTTAATCAAAACATTATTAGCCACAAAGGTACTCAGGACAACCTCCAAATCCCAAAAAAGCCCCTGTATTTCAACTGCTCGTCCCGCTCCCTGCCCCAAAAGTGTCAAGTGGCCACTGGCTCCACCTCATTGTTATAATTTCTTCCAGATAAGGCTTGCTTCCTCTTGCATTGCAAGCAAATCTGATCTCTAGCCAACCTTAGCCTTCCCTTGTCCTGGGCCAGGGAGGATAAACTTACCATTAGTTAAGCTGGGTGACAAAGTAATGAGGGAACAGAGAGAAAATATGTATATCTGTCCACCATGAACAAGAGATACAGTAATGAAGCTGTGATATCTAAAACACAATTTAAACCAATACTTTTAATTGGTAGCTCAGAAATCACTTTCCACCAACATGACTTGAAAGAAACCTGGGTTCATAAAGCATAATGACGAGACACTTACCCCCTGGTTTCTTCTTCATGACCCCTCCCCTTCTGGATTTTAATCCACTGTTCCAACTGCTGCATTGAATTGGTTCTCTGTAGGACGCGATCAGCCTCTGTGTGTAAGGGCCCTGTACTGGGGTGACTTCCACCTCGCACATCTGCCAGGCTAACATTGACTGGTTTGTTCTCTGAACTATTCATGCTGCCTGGCCTGTAGTAGCCAGTCTGGGCTGGGCATGCTGGACTGCTTTCATATTCAGACAGCAGAGAATTCAATTTTACACTGTTAATTTTTGTTAAAGGTCTGTCCTGACCATCCTTCTGAAATCCATACTTTTCAGCTTCTAAAGCCCTTTTTTCTTCAATTTTGCTTATTTCCTTGTTTTTCTGGTTGTTTTGGACCTCTGGTTTAATTAGAACTCTATGGTTGGGAATGTTATTGATTTCTTTAGTCGGTGCATTTTCAGATGTAATCCTGTCCACTCTGCAATAAGAGAAGAAACATATAGTAAATCAAATGGAAGAATGCATGTAGTATTTCTGGGCTTCAATCTAGGAAAAATGTAAAATTACCTTTGACTTTGATAAAAAAAGGAAAGGGTCACAGGGTCACAGAGGATGAGTATGCATAAATCCCCAATGGTATGATATTAAAATTCGAGCAAAACACCAGAATACAGAAACAGAGATGAGACTAAGAAAACACAAAATAAATAGTATGCAAAGTACTTGGAGAGGAAAAGTCAAGTGTGTACCCAACACAGAAATATGGACATAAACTAGGTAAGATTGACCTTTGGCAGTTAAACATAAAATCCACATTCAGAGGACCGTAGCAGACAAAGTCACTTGAAATAAACCACATGGCTCCCAGCCAGGAGGACTGCTCATCATGAGTCAAACATGAGCCTGCTCTGTGGAAATGGCTGCATCAGGAAATTATGGTCTGATGTTATTATCAAAGACTGGACTCATATAATAAATCTTTCTGTTCATATTAAAGAGGCAGCTGAGTGTCGGCTCAGAGTTCCTTGAGCTAAACTGCATGTGTTCAGATCACAGCTCTACTTCTTAAGAGCTATGTCTTTGGACAAGGTATTTAACGTGCCTCAATTTCCTCTTTGGTATACAATGGGGATAATTACAGCACCAAGATTTGTTGTGATGACCAGATGAGTGAGTCTGTGCCAGGCTGACACTGTTTTGTTCTCTGAGCTATTCACGCTGCCTAGCCTGGAGGAGTCTGGGCTTGGGCACGCTGTACTGCTCTCAAATGCAGATGGCAGAGAATTCAATTTTATACTATTAAGTTCTGTTAAAGGTCTGTCCTGACCTTAACCTTAGTATGGTGATTATTACTTTTAGAATTCACCCAACAACAACCGGATAAAAATCTGGCATCCCATGTGCACTGGCTACTGGAAGAATGTGCGAGTCAAAACTGTGTGTCTGGGTTACTTGACACTTTCACTCTCATCATCCCAGTGGTTCTTCTAAATGTTTCTGATGAGAATCTGCTTCCTTGAGCTCAAGCACTGCCAGGCCCTGACAAGCTCAAGCTGAGTGCCTGAACCTGCATGAATTCACCAAGATCGTGTCAGTTTGGGAGGACACTCGGGGCCTGGACAACCTACCACATTTGAATACACAGTGCTTCCATCAGTCCCCAAGTGTGATACGGCAGCCAATTTTAGTGCTGTGTGTAGAATATATATCTCTACATACTCTGGAATATGATCCGTGAGGAAAAGGTGAAAAAAGAGACATGATTATTTTTCTTGGAGTAAAGTTATGAACTATCTAATAAATCACTATTTTTCATTTCCAAATCAGATTGGAAAAGAAATAAGAATAAACTGTAGCAAGGATGATTTAGGTTAGATATAAACCACAGCTTTCAGATAAGAAGCAAAATTAGATGTTGGGAGAAGATGGTGCAGTAGTAAGCTCAAGGAATCAGTCCCCCCAGAGAACAACTATTAAGCAGGAAGCATCTGAATCAACAATTTCAAATCTCCAGAGTTCAGTAGAACATTGTACAGTATCCAAGGAAGAGCAGCAGGAAGAGGTGGTAAATTACCACAAATACCAGTAAATTTCTCTCTTCACACAGCAGTTACTGGCCCTTCATGTAGTTTGCTGGTGCCAGAGAGGGTCATAAAAACCCACTTCCCCAAGATCCAGGGGCAGGGAGTATGTGTGCTTCCTGATCACTGATCACTGCGATTGATTAGCAACTTTGGATTGCTGGGGGCCCGGCTCTGAGGGCGGCCAATGTTCCAACTGCCCTGGACAAAGGCGGTGGAGGAGACTTAGAGACGGGAGGCTTCCTTGGAGCTAAGGACAGGTGAAGGGCTGCACCGGCTGGGCAGGGGCTGAGTCCAGAAAGTGTAACTCTGAATGCCATGAAGAAGCTCTTGGTGCCCTGCCTGGCCCTACCCTCATTCCTTTGCTAGGGCAGTTTGGAGCCAGCCAGAGCTCCCCCTCTGTGGGTCCGGCCTTGTTCCAGTTGAGAAAGAATGACTTGGCAAAGTCTTCTCCACCATGACCCCCCACTTTCCCTCAAATTTACCCTCCAGGCAAAACTTGCCTGAGACAACAAAAGCATTATAAGACACAACTGAGGTGGATGGCTTTGGGCAAAGGCTTACCTGCTTTATATGTGTCTCTTGGTAAGTAGAGGGGGCATTCAAACGTCCCCTTAGGGCAACTTCTAAGGCCACTTGCAGACACAAGCCCAGGATTAAGACACAGGCCCAGAAGGGACAAGGAGAACCCTGCACTTTGCATCTGCCTTGGGCAGCTCTTCCTGATCAGTGCTGAACCCTGAGGAGTGCATCAGCAATTTGAAAGACAGTGAAAGGTGTTTTTTGCTTAGGTTGGCTTGGTTTTGTTAGCTCCTGACACTCAAAATCTTTCTCATATTAGAGGATGGTTACAAACTCAAGAAAAAGACATATCATGGAATAAATTCCAGAGTTCTCATTTTAAAATATTAAAATGTACAGTGTTTAACATGAGATTACAAGACAAAGAAACAGGAAATGTTAGCCCATCCAAAGGAAGAGGATAATAATCCAGAAAACACCAGCAAACAACACAGACTGTGGACATACTGGACAAAGACTTTAAAGAGCAAGAAATTCTAAAAAGGAGCCAAACAGAACTAGGGGACATGAAGAACACAACTGAAATGAGAAATTCCCGGGAGGGTTTCAACAGCATACTGGAGCTGGCAGGAGAAAGAATCAGTGAACTTGAAGACAAGACAACTGAAATGAGTAAGGCAGAGAAGCCAGAAAACAAAACAAAACAAAACAAAACAAAAACAAAACCAAAAAATTACAAAAAGTGAAAAGAGCCTAAGAGACCCCTGGGACACCATCAAACATAGCAATATAGCATGATGGGAGTCCCAGAAGGAAAAGAAAGAGAAAAAGGGCAGAAGGAAAATTCAAAGAAATGACAGAGAACTTCTCAAACTCAGCAAAAGACATGAATATGTACATCCAAGAAGCCAAGAGAACACCGAATAAGATGAATTTAAAGTACACTCTGTTACATACTGATCAAACTGTCGAACGCAAAGGACAAGAAGAGAGTTCTGAAAGCTGCAAGAGAAATGCAACGTGTTGTGTACAAGGTAGTCCCAATTAAATTGAGTGCTGATTTCTCATCAGAAACCATGGAGGCAAGAAGACAGTTGTTTGAAATAAAGTGTTGAAAGAAAACAACTGCTAATCAAGAATTTTACATCTGGTGAGATTTTCTTTCAAAAATGAGATTAAGAAATTCCCAGATAAACAAAAGCTGAGGGAGTTCACCACTAGACCTGCCCTATAACCCATGATGAAGGGAGTTCTTCAAATTGAAAGGAAAGCACACTTGACAGTGGTTCAAAGCAGCATAAAGAAATAAAGACCTCTGGGGTAAAGCTAAACATTTGGGTAATTATAAATGCCAATACAATTGTGTTGTATTGTTTGCTATGTAACTCCACTTCTTGTTTCCTACAGTGCTAAAATGCAAATGCATAATTTACATTTTATTTGCTTAATATGTTAGATCACTTGTATTCTATGTAGCATATCCTTGTCCTTTGTTTTTTTTTTTTTAACTGGGCAGTCCCGGGGATCAAACCCAGGTCCCTCCATATGGGAGACAGATGCCCAACCATTTGAGCCACATCTGCCCCCCACCTTATGTCCTTTTTTTTTTTTTTTTTTTAAAGATTTTATTTATTTACTTTATCCATTTTAAACCTCCCCTTCCCCATTTGCTGTTTTTGTGTCCATTTGCTGGGCAATTCTCTGTGTCTGTTTCCTGCCATCTCTTCTCATCCTCCTCCTCCAGTCTTCACCAGGATTCGATCCTGGAGACCTCCGATGTAGGAGAGAGGTGTCCTGCCACCTGCGCCACCTCAGCTCCTGGCTTCTGGAGCTTTCGGAGCATCTCGTCTTGTCTCTCCTCTGTTACGTCATCATCCTGCTGCATGGCTCCCAGGGCCCGACAGCTCAGCGGCACACAGAGCCTGGCAGCCCATGCACCTTCTATATATATATTTTTTATTTTACCGGGAGGTCCCGGGGATCGAACCCAGGTCCCTCCATATGGCAGACGGACGCCCAACCACCTGAGCCACATCCGCCCCCACCTTATGTCCTTTGAATAGTAGCTAGCTAGAATGTGGACTATAGATTTCAAACCAAACGTTTCTATCCAAATGAGTTATTTACTTTATGAACCACTATCTAAGCAATGTTTTGTTTGTTAAGCATGTGTTTAATACCAATTTTCTGACATTCCCATAATCTGGCTAACATAAATCCTGTGTGAAGACTTGAAATGCCCCTGAACAGCAGGGAACAATGCTATTTTCTGATTTTATTGCTGTGGCAGGAAATAATATCTTAAAAATTATATTGTAGAATTTATCAAAGTCATGGAAAATTTACACTAAAATCAAATTTATCCTTCTTCCTGAATGAGGGGAGAGGAGGCAGTTTTTGACACTGAAAATTAAATATTTGAAAATATTTTAACTTATTTACCTCTAGCCTATCTAAAGCTATTATTTTGAATTAGAAGCATAGTATCTTTTTTCTCATTATTCTAAAGATTTATTATTTATGAATTATAATTAAGAAAAAGACACATATGCTGACTTTTATCTAAATGGAACAAAACTGACTTAAAAATGTGTGCTAGGGAGTGATGTGGCTCAAGCAGTTGAGTGCCTGCTTCCCACATGGAAGGTCCCAGGTTCGGTCCCTGGTGCCTCCTAAAAACAAAAAACAATCAACATGCAAACAAATGAAAAAACCAACTCGGGAGCCAATGTGGTTCAGTGGCTGAGGTCTGGCTTCCCGCATACGAGGTCCCAGGCTCTATGCCTGGCCCCGGTACTTCAAAAACAAAATAAAAACAAAAACAAAAAATGTATGCTAACAGAACATAAATAATGCAAAACTTGCAATCTAATTTTAAAAAGCAACATTTAGGTGGCTGCAGAAAACACACTAAAATACAGAAAATGAAAATAACAGGGCTGGACAAGGAAATTATTCAGAGAATGTATATTATGATTAAATTTCTTTTACACCATTGATGATCTGCATACTAAGAGACTATTGCAGTTCACAGGTGAAGTATACTATGAATTTAGAAGAAATGAACAACCAAGTTCAAAACTGGATGTTTTACCTCTTAGGTGATACATCCTGATAAATATTTTTAAGTATTCTGGGCATACCGAGGAGAGCCTAAGTTACTTTAAAACCATGCAAACAAACCCCCCTACACTTATGAAATACCACAATAATTAGATACCTCCAATTTGAATGACTAAAACCTAACAGCATAGGATAAAAATGCCAACAGCTAAGACGAGAACAAACCACATTGTTTTTATAGGAAAACAATGCCCAATATCAGGGGGCATACAGGGGATATTCAATAATTATTGGTTGGCTGAGCAAATTACATGAACACAACTGGCTGAAAAAGTGTTATGGTCACATAATCAGGTTGGCAGAAGTCAAACCAAAAATTTGACTGTCATCTTTATCACCCCTAAAACCATGAATAATAATTAGTTTTTAGAGTAGAAAATACAATAAAAGAAAATAGAAATAAGTTGAAAATCTGGGTGAAGTACAACATACAACACTGAAATTATCTGATAACCAAATATTTTGGTTATTATATTGATTCTAAACAATTCCCTGAAAATTTTACTATGAAATTAAAAATATCCAAGATAGATTTTCTTTTTTTTTTTTTTTTTACCGGGAGGTCCCGGGGAGCGAACCCGGGTCCCTCCATGTGGGAGACGGACGCCCAACCAGTTGAGCCACATCCGACCCCGTAGATTTTCAATTAATTCTTCTCACCGACACATTTTCTCTAATTATTGGTGCTAATCATCTCATTGTTAAATCCATTCAGACAATTTTTACATATGAAGTTCCAAAAGCACCTTTTCCCTCTACTAGCTCTCAACCTAGAATATGCATATGATTGAAGTGGTTTCTTAAAAATAGGTGTCCTAGAGTTCAACCCTGGGCCCTCTTTTCTTTTTTTCTCCATACTTTCTCCCAGCTCCAATTACTAGTGATTGGCTAAGTTGATGTGGATTCAAAATTTAACAAAATAAATCTAAATATATATAGCATCACATTAAGTATTTTAACCAGGTTAAAAATTTTATTAAAATGTACACTAAGGAAAAACGAATAAAGACACATTGTTCCAATCCCCAATTTTCTAAGAAGAGGCAAAGAAGACCAGACTTGCAAGTTAGTATCTTCCTTATAAAAGATATATGCTCAATGGTCACTGACTGGAAATAAGATTTAATTATACCATAGGTCTTTCTTCAAATTACAGGGATATAAATTTAATAGAGCATGTTATTCAGCTTCTATTTAAATCATTTTAAAAACTCTTACTAGTTTTTAATATTAGTACAAGGATATTAAAATGATTCATATGTTTAAGCAGGGAAAGAAATCATAAAGATCAATTTTAACAGTATGTATATTATCAAGGAATCTGAATATTGGAGTTTCAAAAGAAAGAAGTATATCTCTTTAGAAATAATGTAAATGCTTGATGAGTTAGTTTTCTGGGGACATTAATCATAAATTAATCACAATTAACCAGAAAATGTTGAAGAAACGAACCTTGTCAAATTTTATGATTACAATTTATTAAACTTCAAAAACATACAACATGGTATAAAAACAGAATTAAATTAACTTCACGAAAATAAATTCTAAGATTGAAAATCTTAAAAAACAATGTCTTGGATAAAAACCAGTGTAATTTTAAGATAATTAAAAATGTACTTACCGGAAATTAAAGGTAATTCTGTAAGAAGAAAGAATATTCAGTTTGAATGTTAGGATTCTCGATTCACCCCAGTACACTGATAGGTGAAAATGAATAAATAGGAAAGGTGCAAAAAAAAAATGTAGGTGGTATCTCAAACTAACTAAGGGTGTATTAATTCAATACAGTACAAGAAGCAATCCTCTGAGGAAAAAAAAAAAGACTTCTTATCATGACTGTTAAAATGATATGTACTATGATAATGACATACTTGCAAGAAATGGAATAAAATGTAAGTAGAAGCCACCATTATTTTCCCTACAAGCCTTTACCTTTTCACAGGATCTGTCTGTACCAGGGCAGCATCTAACATGGCTTTCATCCACAATTCCATTTCCTTTCCTGTATCAGTGCAGAAATAATAGGTCCGCATGTTTGGATGGGCTGCCTGATTGAAAATGACATGATCATTTTAAATAAAAATATGGGACTCTGTAAAAGAAAAAGAAAAAAAAAAAAAATCAAGTGTTTCTTTACATATACCATTACTATCAAATTTTAAAATCCACACCTCTTTATTCAAGAATAATGTTCCAGAGCAATCAGCAGCAAAATTAATTGAAATGCATGTAATAACATTTTCCACTCGTTTTAGCAATTCCTTTCCTCAGTCCTTAAAAGGTGCTGCTATTAAAGTATTTTGTCTATAGGGCTATTTTGTGAGGAATACATATACCTGTACACAAACAAAAGATTAATAAATGATCCAAAATGGCATTTACTTTTAGCTTTTCCTTACCCATTTCAGAGTTAGAATGTAAACATTTTAGGTTCAAGAGGAAGAAAGACTACGTAACTGGGAAGTAGGCGAGTCATTTTGTTGTTTTTCTTTATGGTAGTTCATTCATTCATGACCAGAGAAACAAAAGGAAGACAAAATAAAGATGATGCTAAGGTGAGATTGCTACACAAGAAGTGAGCACTAAACCCTTGGCTTGACATGGCAAAGATGGATATACTTATAGGGGTCTCTCGTGCCAGCAGGAATGACTATATCAAAAAGAAAAAAAGGACAAACAGTGAATTCTATGAGGAAAATATTCTTCATTTCTATTGCGAAATGCCTGTGACAGTTTTCTCACAGCCACTCAACGAGGAGGAAAAGGAAACAAAAGCTGTACCAGCACAGAATGAGGTAAATGGAAGAGTGCTAAGTGGGCAGTTTATGAGCTAACTATACAAAGATAAAAGGAATACATCTAGATAAACATTTACTCAGAGACCTTGACTATCCACTTTATTTACAATGTCAAATTAGCTGCTATAAATTCTTTTTAGAAAGAATCAGAGTAAAAATAAATTCAATAAACACAGTTATGAAAATAACTGCATAACCATCAAATCTCACTTGACTCAACAAATATATAACACTATCTCTGGAAACAAGTTAAAAGCTGCATGTTGTTAAAGTAATTAAAACAAAGTGTCAGTGGATGCTACGAGTAGATTTTGAAGAAATGGATAAAGACTGTATTTGTGATCAACGGAAGGAATGCTGGGCTCTGGGTCAGAAGACCCGGTTCTAGTCCTGACCAGATGCTGACAAACCACGCCCACATCAGCTGTTTCAAGTGGAAATATTCACTAGATGATGTCAAAGCTCTTCACCTAAGCTTTAAGTCCCAAGACTGGGTTCAAGAATTATCTATGAATTTCCTACTTACCATTTTGATAAACAGCAGCAGCATTAAAGTCCACAAACTTTGAGTAGCAAAGCAGCTCAAAAATTCAGAGGATACACCACCATAAAGGAGAGAATGTTTAACAGAAATTACTGTTCTTGTCACAAATAAAATGAAATTAAAATAAGCCAAAAAATTACAGAGAAAATAAACATACATGGTTATTTTTATTGCTATCTTCTAAAAATTGTAGCATTAAAAAAGAGTCTAATATGCCTGATAATATGTCATATAACAGTATGAATTCAATAAATATTTGTTAAATTGATGAGGTGAAAAAAACACCAACACTGAAACCAATGGCCAAATTATATGGTTAATATTACACAGTTACACATGTGTACTTAATAAAGTTATTTTGCCTTATCCATTTAAGCTTTGTTGTAACATCTCAAAATACTGAATATACTGTTTCTCTGATTCACACCATTAATAAAGTTTATTTAAATATGAAGCCATTCCCCTCTTCTCTCCAATCTTTGCTCAGATATTACACTGAGGCCCCTCCACTCACCATCACATCTTTTCTGTTCACTTTTCTCCATAGTTAATACTGTAACACATTAAGTAGTTGTAAATCAGTCACAATCCTGAGTATTCTTTAAAAGTGGATGGGAAGGGAAGCCAATGTGGCTCAGCTGGTTGAGCACTGGCTTCCCACATACGAGGTCCGGGGTTCAATCCCTGGCCCCGTTTACACACACACACACACACACACACACACACGATAGGGAACTGAAAATTGAATCAATTTTATAAGATATAAAGTTTTTCATTGCTAACTCACTGCATATGTTACCCTTATTTTCTCTTTTTCCTTAAAATGAAATTTCTACATTAAATCTTTGGAGTTCTTATGTAAAACTGACAAAAAAATAGGGGTCTCTAAATTTTATATTGGCCATAATCATAAAACAGAGAATGCAGCATAGATTTTTAAAACATAAAACCACCAACTTAGCGTAAAACTGCCGCTTAATTCAGAGTGTTCCACAAACCAGCAATAGCAACGGGACAAATGGTAGGTACCATTTGTCAGGGGAGGGGGCCTCAGGTCTGCTTGGCTTTAATAACAGCAGATTTAACACCTTAATTTCAATATTCTCTGATGAGCATGGTTTTTTTAGATCCAAGAAAATCTTTGTAATTATTCTATATGATCATAAATGTACATACATTATGTTAAAAATACATGATTGCTGTTTGTTATAGTATTCTCCCTCCAAATTTATTAAGAAAAATTCAAACATACAGTAGTTAACCTTGAGAGATTAATACAATGATCACGAGGATAGCCACACCTAAATTCATCAGTTATTAGCATTTTGACAGATTTGCTTTATCTGCATATCTATATATCCATCTGTAACTATATACTTACACCCTAATGTGCCTCCTATAAAGGGACATTCTCCTACATTAACTATAACACCACTGATTAATACATTTAGAATATAAAAATGGCTGTACTGAATTATTTTTTGCAATAATCTATGGCTCAATAACCATTTCTTTCTCAATGCAAGCTTCAAATACAGAATTTAAAAGTACAATTACTTCCTTACCTTAAAAGCATATTTACGATTAATGTGATCCTCAGAGGTAAGCATAGCTATCTGAAAACTAGGCAATAGTATACTTCCCAGGATACCCTCTTCTTTCTCGTCTAAGAGATAATTAACATTTGATTAGAAATTGTAAATGTTATGAAGCAGAATGAATTTTCTCAAAAGTATTTTGACTTATATGAAAAGATTCTTGGGCAGGTCTCTATAAAGTTTTAAGTGAAAATATCCAAAAGCTGAAGTATATACACTTCTGTATTTTAAAGGAGCTTCCCCATCCTAAGCAAACCAGAAATTGTTTCCAAATGTTACATGCACACATTTATTTGGCATATATACTGCATTCTACAAGGCCTTTTTACACGTGATCCACTGAAAATATTATGGCATATAAGGAATGACAGAATCTTAAAAAAAAAAAAAAAAATGAATCCACTCACATTTCCTGTGGGATTTAAATGCCCAACCATTCTAAGTCCAGATAAATGTGTGGCCTGTTCATTTTACATCATTCAGTCTCTGCTCAAATATCTCATCAGTGAGCCCTTTCCTATTCAAAACTCTTCTCAACATAGCCCCTCCAAAGGCCCTCTATTCTCCTTTGGAACTTTTGCCCCCTCCTAATAACTCTGACATATATTTTAGTTATTTATGTTTATAATCTTTCTCTCCCCACTAGAATATAAGCTCCATGAAGACATTTAGAACAATAGTAAATACTCAAAAAATATTTGTTGAATAAATGAATAAACACATAAATATACTTTAAAAACCACTCTATAAAAATTATATGCTTTTAAAAACATGCAATCTTGAGGTTTGCTTTTACCAGTCACTCTGATACACAATAAAGTTGTGGGAATAAGTTACAAATCTACAAGGCAAACACATAAAACATACCCAGGAAAATGACAAAACATTAATCTTGGCATAGCATAGATCCACTTTATTAACTTGCTGCTCAAGGGCAGGGATGTTTATGAAATTGAAATACAGAGCTCATCATTATATACCCATAAGACAAGTAAATAAAGCTGTGCATCAAGCTGATGAACTCACCAAAGAGAAAAACCATAAATGGGAAATAATTCTTATTATGCATGTCATGTTTTATTTATTTTATTATAAACTTGACAAGGGATTTATTTTTTCCTTCATATCGACAGTATATGGTGCAACTTCCAAAATAAAAAAGTTGCATTAAATACCACCCTTTTGCTTAAAAACATCCCAAGACACTTACTCTAGAATCCAAATTCCAATCTCTATTTCTTCCATCTCCTTCCCTACTGCTAACTCTCCACTTTCTTACAGTGGTTTCTTTCTGTTCTTTCAACATTCCAAAGGCTTTTCCACCTTAGAGAGGAGTTTGCACATCCCCAAGCCAGCAACACTGTGCCTGCCTGCTTTGGCTTCTCTTCACTTAGATGCACTATTGAAAATACCTTCTCAGAATACCGGGCCCTTTTATATTATGACCTTATTTTCCTAAAAACACTTATCGCGGTGTTATCTGTTAAGAGTTTATCTTCTGCCTGATCTCTCTAGAATGTAAGCTCCATGAAAGCTTTCTGACACTGCTGTTTTGACAGCACCTAG
Source organism: Tolypeutes matacus (assembly GCA_026826555.1). NCBI lineage: Eukaryota > Metazoa > Chordata > Mammalia > Cingulata > Chlamyphoridae > Tolypeutes > Tolypeutes matacus. The sequence continues at coordinate 1,934,248 of JAKSZT010054549.1, read as the reverse complement.
AATCATACCTGGCATGAAACAAGTTCTGCTCAACTGATACTTGTGGATGAATTAAGTCCCATGGTGAATTTTGTCAAGAAACAAACAAATCACAAAGAATTCAATGTTTTTTTTTGGTTGTTGCAAATTAAGATTTAGAAAATTTGAAAACTAGAAATAGAAACAAACATTTTCTTATTCTCATTTAAAGCTCAAATAGTCTATAACTATACTGAAGAAGAGAAGAAAGTACAGAAGTACAAATTATAAGCTTGAGGATAATGCCGGAGTTATAACTCCTGACTTTCTAATGGAGTAGTGTAGCTGTTTGGCAATTTGACGTAATTATGAATTCCAAAAATATAATTGAATCATGCCTGTAAACTGATCTGTTAATCTGGGCATGATTAAGTTATGATTGGGGTGTTGAATGGGCCACTTCAGTAGGGGATTGAGCCCCACCCCTTGGTGGGTACGGATTCAAATATAAAAGGCATGGCAAGAACAGAGTTGAAGCAGTTTTGATGTTGGAGTTTTGATGTTGGAGAGAAGGCCCCAGGAGAAGAGAAGTGAGCCTTTCGCCTGATAGTCTACAGCTGACCTTGTGGAGAAACCAGAGGAGCTAAGCTCAGAGAGAAACACAGCCCCAGGAAGAGAGGAACACAAGAAGCCTGAACCCTGGCAAGTCAGCAGCTGTCCTGCTCCAACATGTGGCAGTGGACTTTGGTGAGGGAAGAAACTTAACGTTTTATGGCCTGGTATCTGTGGACTTCTACCCCAAATAAATACCCTTTATAAAGACCTTCCCATTTTTGGTATTTCACACTAGCACCCCCTATGGCTGACTAATACAAGTAAAAAACTTTAAGAAAAATTATCATGTAAGCTTGGCACTTAAACTAAAGATATTACCACAATTGCAGCCAGATCAACATTTCTGTGACAAAAAATGAAATTTTATAGGTTTGGTTCATTCTGAGTCAGCTGTAGCTCTCAACCACAGTTTGCAAGGGAAAAAAAAGAGAAGAATACAATTCTAGTAATTCCAGATTTTTGAGGTTAATATGAATTACATTGCTTTGATAGTCATAGTTTTGTCACAAAATTTTTGTGTTATCAAAGTAAATTTAAAAACTATTCAACGGTTCTAAAACCCTCTGTCACAACTTGTAATACACTTCTCTAGAAAAGTGTACTACAGTTTTATTAATTATGGGTTGAAAATCTAATCCTTTAGTGAATGTTTCCAAGCAGGCAAACAACTTTAAAGTGGGGAAGGAGCAACTGTCCAGATTGATGATTTATCTGGGGAGAACCACTTGTGTGCTCTTGTAATTGCCAGGGACCAACTCTGCAGTATCTAACAGATCTACGCAGCACTTGAACTGAGCCTTCTTTGGCCTGTTATTTTAAGTTGTATTAATTAATAATTTACTAACCAGAAAACAATAACAACTGAGAAATGAAGACTGCTATTCTCTACACCTAAGATAACACCTTTATTTCCCTGCCAACATTAGCAGCCTAGTGTGTACCTTTGCCACAACTTTCTCCATGCCTGAGGGAAAAGGCTGTCATTGTTTGTTTGTTTTTTAAAACAGGGTCATACTGAACACATTTCTCTGCAAGGTATTTTTTTCACTTGTCACATCATTTGCTGGTGAGTGGAACTGGGTGTTCAATGGATCCAGGGACAAGTCTCACAAAGCTGACAAGTGAAAGGGACTTCATTAAACTATTACGATTTTGACCTAAAAGTCACAGAATTCAAAGATAGGATTCGAGAGCAAAGACTCATATGTTTTCCACACGGAACAAATCAGACTAACACAATCAGGTCACAGAAACTGATCAAAACTCAGACTAATTTGCTTAAAGCACTAAGGTGTCTTCTGCCTTACCTCAATGTTAATGAAGGAAAGAGTTTCTTAATGCTACACTGATAACAAAATAGAAAAAAAAAAAAAAAGATGTAATGTTTTTCCTTTAAAATGGTACCTGATGCTTAACAAAGACTGCACTGCAATTAAAAAATAATACAGTAAGATAGTATACAGTAAACTCACCTCTATAATAAAAGAGGCAAAGGTCAGAAAGCACAAACCAGCGTTTCTTCCACAGCTTCATGCCAGTACTGTCCTGCATTAAATTAGCATATATAAGGATTTTTTTTTTTTCATGTCAGACTATTAAAACTGATTTTTGGTGTACTTATTTAAAATAAGCTTTAAAAACAAACTATGTTTGATGTCTATTACCTAGAAATATAAATAAAAGGCCAATCAAATTTGAGATAGTTTTCTAGGGACTTGTATCATTTTCAGAATATTCCCAAGTACAATGGTCTCTGAAGAGTAACAATGTCATGAAACAGGAATACTGCTGAAGCACTCTGATTTGGCTTCCTATTTATAAGCAATCTGAAAGTTGCTCTTCTGAACTCATATGTCTGTATCATGTGTAATCTGGAAAAACATTTAATAAATATGTTTAACTTCAACAAGAAGAAAAGTATGTGGATTAAAATCATTACAAAGATAATGTGATTTAAAATGACTGTGAATAAAGGAAGCTTAATATACAAATACATTTCATTAACAATTTTTTCCCCTTATATCAAGGGTTTGGGTTTTGGCTCATCTTGCAGAAAAAAATAGACTGCCTGTTTGGCATCTCCTTTTAAGTAATTTCATTCATAAAAATATCAGGCTCATAAAAATTTACAATCTTAATAAAATTATCTTCCCATATACAGTATAGCAAAACTGTAAGAGAAAGTTAAACAGACACCAAAAAAAAAAAAAAAAAAAAAAAAAAAAAAAAAAAAATTAGAGAGAGAGAGGCAAGTTTGGATGTGCATTGAGTAATATTGTTTAATTAATTTCTAATTGTGCCTAGCCTCATAATGATTTTATAACTATAGAAATTATATGAGTAAAAATACCTCAACATAAAAGATTTGTCCCCAAAATTGGTAGCAACATCAGGGAAGGGACAAATGGTTATGGTATTTTCAATTTCTTATCTATATTCACTTTTTAGTACAGATAATCAAAAGATTTAGATTTTAAGAGGCTTGAAAACAAATATTTTCTTTAAGTCACATACATATTATGAAACAAAGACTTAGGTATGGAGAAACTGGTTGGTTATACTTTGCAATACCCAATCAACCCAAGGGGTCAAAACCAAGAGGAAGAATTATTTTAAATAACAGCTATTTTATTAAATTAGGATTAATATTGCAGTGAGTTATCTGAACATTATTTGGACTTAAAAAGACTAGTGAGAAAAAGAATAGGGAGAATTCCTTCAATAATAAATTGAATATGCAATAATTTCTAATTAGATATGTCTAAATGTCAAATGGTTAAAATACAGTAAATGATTTTTCAATAAAAATTAAAATTTAGTATGCAAATTATATATCCAATCAACTCAGTGAGAAACTGGCAAAACTAATTTACTTGAATGTCTAGGAATTCCTTGGATTTTAAGATGGTTCTCTTCAAACACATTGGGTTAACTACCACCCAACTTTCAGATTGAACTATCTCTAATGAACATACCAGAACAAGTTCATTGTAAATTTTAATGAATAAAAATTATTAGGTTATCTGAAAGCCATATAGCAGTACTTAGAATAAATTAACACCTTCAATGAACTAATATTTACCTTGTTCTGTACGCTTTAAATATAGGTAGAATCAGAGACACAGAAAAAAGATAGATAAAAGCCTTGAAATGTCAAGAATAATATCTCAGTGATCTGGCAGTCCCTTATCTGAAACCCAGTTAAAAACCACAAAGTAAAAAGGAAAACAATAGCCTCTAAGCAGTCAAAATAGATGTCATAAAGTCCAAGGGGGTAATGTATATGAATCTTTGATAATTGTAAAACTATTGACAAGTTTCCAAAAAACCATAGGTATCAGGTTTTCCAGGCAACACAACAAAACAAACCCCAACTTATCAGGGTGTCTGAGAATGAATCCTATTTGAGCGAATAGACACACCAAGAAAAGAAAAGAACCAAACAAGGTACACTTAAAGAGGAAGAGAGAGTATGGAAGCAAATAGTACTTTATGTTGTTTGCTTTTTTTTTTTTCATTTTGATAATTTTTTAATAATGCTTCTATTTGGATATTTAAAAATGGTATTCCTAAACATTTTCCTACGTTATGCATTTAATTTTAAATCTACAAATACCTATAACAAACACCTGAAATTAATCTCTGTTCTAAGTAATGTCCACTCCCTTTTCTGTCTTAACTGTTACCTTAACATTTCTTCAGGGACAATGACTGGGAAAGTATCTGGGTGACTGCCCCACAGCTCCTTTTCCATTACTATCTTAGGTACATTCAGCCCCAAAAGTTCTTTTTTGACTCTGCCCTTTGTTTCACATCAAATAGAAGAGAGAGAGAGAAAAAAATACCTGCTTGTAAAGCCAACCTCGCCTGACCACGGGTGCATTAGGATTCCTTTTAATTGAGTTTGACCTTTTCCCAAAATTATGAACTTTTTTTGAAGATCGTGAAGTCTAAATAGAAAGAATCAGGATAGAAAACATGGTATTAATGGCTAAAAATTTGAGCTTATTTTTCATTTTCATAATTTTAAGCCCCTTTCAGATTTCCTTAAGACTGGCAAGACTTAATTTTCTCAGACAAAAAAATTATCATAATTCCTTTTTTGCTGGCTTAGTTGTTCAAGTGTATAAGCCAGTAACTTTTAACTTTACATCTGCATTTAATTGCTTCAAAGAAAGTTAACAACATTAAGTCAGAAGAGAAAGACACAGTAAATATAAACAAACACAATACATTAATTTAAAACAAGACTGAAACCATCCACTTAATGTAATGCAGTTTGTTTCTTTATGGACAATTTTGAACTTGAATGATACCACAAGGATGGTGTTTACTGTATTCTTAAAAGTATGCATAAGGATATGCAATCCTTTACAATACTGTTAAGTTTAGCATGAAGAATTTATTTCTAAAGGAATGGTAGCAGGGAAGCGGCTGTGGCTCGGTCAGTGGGGCTCCCGTTTGCCATGTGGGAGGCCCCGGGTTCGGTTCCCGGGGCCTCCTGGTGAGGGCAGGCCCGCCTGCATGGCGTGGTTGGCTGACCCGGCGAGCACAAGCAGCAAGGGGGGGATAAATGAATAAATAAATAAAATCTTAAAAAAAAAAAAATAAATAAATAAAAAAATAAAGGAATGGTAGTGTTTACCAACAAAAAAAAAAAGCAACAATGCTGAAACTAAATTTCTCTATAAAATAAAAAGTATTATATCTCCTAATTTTCAACTTACCTAGAATCTCTGGAAATTTAGCATAGATCATTAGATTTTTGTTTTGTAAAGATTAGTACACAATAACATTTACCTTAAACCATGAAAACTTTTCCTTTACCTTTGAACACATAGAAAGTACTTAAAAAGTAAAAAATTCAAATGGTACAAAAATGTAAACAAGCACCAGTCTGCTTCTCAGACTCTAGGACCCTGTCACACTTCATCCACAACCCAGCCAGATAACCAATATCACTGTGTGTGTGCATCTATTTAAATGATTGTTTTCATAGTTACAGAATATCTTTTCTTTCTCAAATGACTGCATATACAATACCCATTGCTCTTTTCCACTATTTCTCGGAGACGCTACAGAGAATGCCTATTTACCCACACTCCTGTCAACATACTGTACTCAGAAATGTTCTGATCTTTGCAAACCTGGTAAGTGAAAAATGGCGAGCTTTTGTAGTTTTAAATTAGCATTTTTCACATTATGAAGAGTGCTGAACATGTTTTTCACATTTAAGAGTAATTTCCATTTTCTTTTCTGGGAACTGACTTTATATAATTTGCTCACTTTTAAACTGAGTTGTAAGCCTTTCCCTAATTGAGTCCTAGGAGTTCTTTAATTATAAGAGAATTAATTCTTTGTTATATGTATTGCAGATATTATAAATGGATGATAATTTTATGTGATTGAATTTCATTCTTTTCTATTAAGATCTCTGGATTTTTATGGCTTATTTAGAAAGACCATCTCCATTCTGAATTAATTTTTTTAAAAAGTCTAATTTTTCCCCTACTGCTTTTACAGTTTTTTTTTTTTTTTTTTTAAACATTCCAATAACTGATCCACCTGGAAAATTTTTGGTGTAAAGTGGCTCTAAGTTCCTTTTCAGATGATGAATGATCCCTAATTCATTTATCACATCTCCAAATTTTAATTAAAATATAGTAAATGAAGCATTATAATATAATGCTTAGTTATCCTATGGCATGCTATGTTATTTAAAGTGAATCAGGAATTATTTACATTATAATTATGTAAATTACTATTACATTATAAATTTACATTTACCTGTAATATTTAAAGTTTTAACAGACATTTAAAATACTATGATAATTCTCTATAATTCGTTCCTTTACAATAAACAAAATTTACCATTATAACTGTTCTGCTCTTGTAAAACAATTTATTTTTTAAATAAATTTAAAGAAAAGATTATTCCTTTACTCCTCAAATCTTTTGCTGTACATTAACTTAGGAAATGAGCAGCAACTTTAAGGCAATTATTTGAATTACCTATTCAGATTTAATAGCAAATTTTCCAAGAATCTGAAGATATTTTTATATTAAAATTCTAAACCTGAAATATTAATGTTAATGTTGAAAGTGCAAGAAACAAAAACCACAAGTTCTTACAGACACAAAAGTCTGGGATCACAGACTTACTTAAATAATTAACATTTTAGTTTCTGATTTTAAAGAAAAGCCACCTGCTCCTGTTTGCATATGTTACTTTTGTTTTATTTCTATACTGGATTCTGAATACTTCAGAGTCATCAAGTACACTGGCATAGATTTTCCCTTTGGCAGAAAGGAATTTTATGCCTATTTAAAAAAAAAGATATAGATTATATTTAAAAAAAATCAATCCTGGCTGGATTTTAAACCACCCATTCTAAAATCTAGTATAAATCTCTTCACTCTAGGCACTTTTAAGGTCAGAAAATAGGATTTCTAGGCTATTACATTAATCTTCACCTTTAAAACTTAAGTTTATTCAATAAAATGTTCAATCTCTCACACAGACATAGATTACATCAAAATCTGAACTCTACAATATTTTTAAAAATTTAAGTCATCAAATTATTAAATGAAAAACTTATTGCTTCATGTTTCAAGTTCTAGCTTGAAAACCAGTGTAATTAGGTTCATGTAATAATAAAAATGAAATTATTCTTCTTCAAAGCTTATTCTAAGCCCATTAAGGGATAACAGTAATAGATACTACCTACCAGTTACCAATAATTAACCGTAAGCAAAATAACTCACTCTGCCTACAGGGCTCACTGGATGTACTGCATAATCTGAAGTCATGTTATAGTTAGAAGCTTCATTAATCATACTTATAGGTCGTTCCTTTTTTTCTTCAGATGTCATCGTTGCAACGGTCCTGAAAATATAATACAAAGTGCTAGAACCTGCTGTGTATGTAAACGGCTTTATAATAAAGCTTCCCTAGGGTTAACAATTCTGGTGCTCTACTTCTTCAATGTAGCTGGATGCTAGTTACTTTAGAGATCGAGGTTTATATTTAGAACTGCCTTCAATATAATGAACGCATCTCCTGAGCAGGACATAAGTTGGTATCATTGATTCCTATATTGTTACTGAGGACTTTCTCTGTGCCAGGAACTGGGATGCATATTTAATCCAGACAGGAGCCTGTGACTGGTCAACTATCAAGTGAAATATGGACATGGGCACTTTAAAACTCAGGTAGTGTTCTTTCTAGTCAATATGAACATGTGATTTAGAACCATGGGAGATGAGATGCCCAGGAGAGCCCAGGGGCCAGTTCCACAAAGGAGAGCCTAGGGAAGCACTTGTAGAATGGAACAGAGATCACCCTTCACGAGTTACATTACCTCGGGGGTAAGATACAGGAATGCTCTAGGACTCTTTTTCATCTATCAGAACAAAAACAACTCAAATGGAATTGAGAGAATTTGGTGAAGAATCTTAGAAATGGTATACCTCCACCACACCCTATTTTTGGTTCTGGCCCCTGAACCTAAAGAATCAAATTATTTTTCTCTTTGATCCTTCTGGATTTACCTGTTCTCTTATTTCACTTATTCATCTTAACCTTCTCATCTTAATGCCTGTACAAGGACAAACACACAAAAAAAGGAAACTGGGCTTTCTTTATTACTTTCTGCTTGCATAGGACACCATGGGTCATTTGGAGGAGAATTTTTCTAAACTCTGCAACTAACTTGGAATTGTTTCACTTTCAGGCTACTGGGCTAATCTGCAGTATAGTGGAGGAAAAGGGAGTCTGGGTTAGGGTGGCAACACTGGTGATGACAAGAGGTGATTAAAGAAGGGCTTTGGAAACTGAACCCAAAGTCAAAGGACTGGATGGGGGTGAGGAATGGGGAGAACCAACGGTGACTCCCAGATCTGCGACCTGAAAAGGAACATGGCAGTGGAGTAGGTTGGAAACGGGGATGCAAGGCTGAAATAAGAGTTGTTTCAGCCATCCACGTTAAGTTTGAGATGCCTCTTAGATCTCCAAGTGGAGATATCAAGTAAGCATTGAATATATGAGTCTAGAGTGCACACGTAAGTGATTTAATACTGCCATGATATACAATAAATGATAGCCATGATGGCTATTACTACTGTTCTAGCATATCATATTAAGTATATACATTTAACCTAGTTTTGGTAAAACGGTCAATACCATGCTAAAATTAGTACATTAAGACAAGTGAGGAAATTTAGCTAGGCTACATGGACAGTCACCACAAACAAAAGTACCTTTTAAAATGTAAGCATCTAAATTAATATGCATCATGGTTATTTTAATAAGCATTATTACAGATAATCTATTCGATCTTCCAAATGTAAAATTAAAAATGAAGGAAGAGGATGTGGCTCAAGTGGTTGAGCACCTGCTTCCCACATGGGAGGTCCTGGGTTTGGTCCCTGGTGCCTCCTAGAAATAAAAACAAACAACAAGCAAACAAATGAAATAACCAACTCAAGGGAGCTGATGTGGCTCAGTGATTGAGGCCCAGCTTCCCACATACGAGGACCTGGGTTCAATCCCCAGCCTGGTACCTCAAAAAAGAATTACAAGATCAACTATACAAATATTACAAACAACAACACCACCTGACATTTGTAACTGCTTTAGGGTATATAAAGCATTTTGTATGTATTTTGATGCGTCATAAACATTCTGAATGGTAATTGCCACTATCTTGGATTTAAGGAATAGTAAACTGAGTTCAAATTAGTTCAACAATTTGACCAACTTTAGACAATTTATTTAATTTCTCTGACCTTGAATCCTGGATTCTTTAATTTATTCCTGGTTTAAACAATTAGAAAAAAAGCTTCTGAAATAATATTCCACATGAAAAAAATTTATGTTTATATACCACATTTAGTGGACAGTTGCCATTCTGTCATTATACTTGAATGCAACTGTCCATGGAAGAACACTGTTCAACTGAAGGACACTAAGCATGGAACACCCAAGTCCATGCGGGTCCCATCCTGAATCCAGGCTTCCCATGAAACTACTTACTGTTCATTCACTACAAAAATACAATTGTCCTGTGATGGCTGGCCTGTGACTGGGTGTCTGCAGGTCACTTTTCTTTCATTGTGGCTGAAAGAAGAAGAGGAGAAAAAGAGAATATTTAGGAACTTCTATCATCACAGACATTTTTCTAATATCCTGGTAGCAAAACACCCATTCTTTATTGTAACATTAGTGAACAAAGGAGAAGAATTCAAACTCCCAACCTGTGTGTATGTCCAATAGCTACTTAAGATTTTCCAATATAGCTAAACTTACCTCCTTTATTCTGACCTAAAACCTTTCTTCTCACTCTCTTATGAACAAAGACAAATTGATTTGGCTTATGATTATTGCATTTCATGTATCAACTACCTCTACTGTTTTGTGACCTAATTTGTACAAATTGCAGAGACCTAATTCCAAATTCACATGTGGCAAAAAAATTTTCTAATTATGTTACTACATGGGGATCAGCACATTAAAAATTACAAAGTCCAACTGGAAAAGCAATAATGTGTTGTTTCTGTTTTACAAAAATAAGTTTATAAATAAAGCAATGGGAATCCGAGGAAGAAAACAAAAATCTTAAGGAAATGAAATGCAGAAACAACAACAGAAACAAAGAGAAACCTACTTGTTATGTTACCGACATAAAAAATCTGCTTTGCATTAAAGGATGACTATCTCTGGAGAATAAGACCTTTGCCTAAGAAATACTATTCATTCTATTAGGTTGAGATTAGGTCTCTTATTCTCTTCTTGATTTGAGAGGAGGCTATCTATCTACTGAAGCAAGAAATATTAGATGCTCCAAATAATATACAATATATATCAATATATAAACAAACAATATACACTATCATTTGTAAATTAATAATATTTTTCATTAGGCCAAATACCATAAAGCAACTAGTGAAAAAGATATAACATTGTCCTTGACCTTAGAAAACATACTTTCATTGTGGAGAAAAATTTCAAAATATTGTATTGAATGTTGCTTTGTTAATCTTAAAGATTACAAACCACTAAATTTTTTGGCTTTATATATATTTAAGTTCCTGTTTCAAATTCTGTCTTTATCTTTTTTTAAATTGCTAACTCACAACTCTGAAACTTCATCTATTAGTAAAATCAAAGACATATAAAAGTTTATTTATTTATTTATTTTTTAGGAGGTACTGAGGTTGAACCCAGGATCTCACACATGCAAAGCAGGTGCTCAACACTGAGCCACACTTGCTCCACAAAAGAAGCTTTTATTAATTGCATATTAAATACTGTGACACAGTGGAATGATTAATGGAATGTAATTTTCCTCAGGCAACTGTTACTCCTTCAATTAATTGGTCTAATAAGCTCAAAGGACATTTAAATGATGAATGATTAAAAAGAAGTTTAATAATTCTTTTTCTCCTAAGTGGATGCCACTTGAATTAAAATGATATTTTAACTTCTAAGCACTTTTTCTCAGCATGATCTATTGAAGAGTCTATTCTCTCCCTATGGAGTGGACTCGGCGCCTGTCAAAAATCAATTGGCCATAGGACACAAACACACACAAATACCCACAGACCACAACAGAGCAATCTCAGGATGAAAACTTAACCAACATTGGACAACTGGTAATTGAATGAACTATTATCAATCCTCATCTGTACATAAAGAACACCTTTTCTTCATTATTTTAAGAAAATATGACTTCAGCTTTCAAAATAAATTGGGTTATCCCCCAATTAAAAAAAAAAAAAAAATCAATTGGCCATAGATGTGTGAATTTACTTGTGAACTATCAATTCTATTTCATCTGTCTATATATCTATCCTTGTGTTAGTACCACATTGTTTTGATTACTGTAGCTTTGTAACAGATTTTGAGTATGGGAAGTGTGAGTCCTTCAACCTTCTTCTTATAGTTTTCCATGAACATGGGATATCTTTCCATTTATTTAGGTTTTCTTGAATTCCTTTCAGTAATGATCTGTAGTTGTCCATGTACACATCTTTTCCACACTTATTTCCAAGCACTTTTAACTCACAGGTCTTAAAATAAAACTAACCAACAAACTAAATAACTAACTGAAAAATCTTAGGAGTTTATCTTCTTTAAGTGACCACTCCCTAAAACGAATATGAAATATGGAAATATTTATGCTGCCCTTTTAGGTCAGCATGATGTTTTCATTTGTTTATTGTTATGATATTAAATTGACATGAAAATTCAATAAAATCTACAAGGATACTCTCACACTAAAGTCTTTTACTGAAAAGAAATGATTTTTGTACTACATGTTGAACTATAACATAAAGGACAAAGAAATCCTACCAAAATTTTATTTATTCTAAAGTACACAGTATTCCTAAAAATTTATCTTCTCAGTTACTCATAAAAAACAAACATATACAGCTCATTTCTAAAGCAATCAATTTCAAAATCTATACAAGAATGCATTTTAAATTATGGTTACTCAAGATCACTAAAGGACATTTCTACAAAACGCAAAATCAGAAGACTGAGGTTTTAAATAATTAGAATTAAAATCTCTTATCATTGCAGTATAGTGTTCTCTAATCATGTCATCAAAAATGAATACTACAAAAAAAAAATAAGGAAAAAAAAAAAAGTGGATACTTCAGAACATAACTTTGGGGAGAGGATGTGGCTCAAGTGGTTGAGCGCCTGCTTCCCACATGGGAGGTCCCAGGTTCAGTTCCTGGTGCCTCCTTAAAACAACAAAAAACAAACAAATGAAAAAACCAACTCAGGGGAACCAATTCCAGATCCTGGTGCCTCCTAAAAACAACAAAAACAAACAAATGAAAAAACCAACTTAGGGGAACCAATATGGCTCAGTGGTTGAGCGCCGGCTTCCCACATATGAGATCCCACGTTCAATGCCCCGCTTTGGTACCTCAAAAACAAGACAAACAAACAAACGCCCCCCCTGCAAACAAACAAACAAAACTCCACAAAAAACAAAATGAACTTTGTTTTCATAATTAAAATGAATTAGAAATATGACAAAAATATCTACTGTAGTCTTAATGGTCTAAATATGGTAATTTTCCACTACCTGACAGAACTGTCAATCCTCAATGTTCTTGTGTAAATATGCTTGTCAAAACATATTAAAAAATTTTTTTAAAATCAATTTTATCGGTACATATTAATAAAGCATATAATTCATCCAAAGTGTACAGTCAATGGTATTTTGTATAATCACATAATTTTGCATTCATCACTTCAAACAAAACATTTTTTAAAAGATCTAAAAATTTCAAAATCATTCCATATTCTGTTAGCATTTACACTGCATTTTTACACTAATGTTGCATTTACTGAGTATTATTGTAATGGTAATGAGTAAAAATTTCTAAACCATGGTAGTGAAAACATGAGTAAAAAAATATGGCAGTAAAAATATGGGTTAAATAAACATATAGTGCCAGTAAATGAAGCCAAAATGAGTCTTTCAAAAAAGTTTTTCCCATAAAGCCATCTCTGTTAATATATAGAATTCTTTGATAGAGACAGCACTTGACATGTGGGAGGTGGCTTGGCCACTGGCCAATGTCCTTAGTGCAAAGGAGGGGTAACTGCTCAGGAGTTTGTGGGAGGGCAAGGGAGACAATTCCCAGTCTTTCTCCAATTCTCCCAAAGCCTGTCTCCTGAGAAAAGCAAGGCATTCATTCACCTCTTCCTTACACTGTCCTGTCCTTATTTACAAAGCATGTTTCCATACATTTTGCCTTCATTTTCCATACTCCACCAGATTTATTTTAAGGGCCTCAAAATTCAGATCAAGAGTACCATCAGTTCTGCTATAATGCTTGTTTTGAAAATGTTTTCCACAGCGACTGATATATTAGGGAACAATTTGAACATAACAGATTCTGCATTTGCTTAATGTACTATTTTGTTGCAAGAAAAGTCTAGGTGAAGGCAGAAAACTGCACCCACTGGAACCCATCCACATAGGAATACACAAAACGCACACCTGCACATACTTCAACCCTCCACCAGCTGCTTCAGTTCACTGCCAAGTTTATGAATCACACCCTTCCACATCTAGTATCACTACCTTCCATCCAAGTTCAGGTAGCGCTCCAACATTTTCCAGGAACTCACGAGCTGAATCCCCTCCAGTGTCCACTTCCACAAATAATGACAGGTTTTTTTCTTTTTCTTTTTTTTAAGGTAAAGTACCATATTTATTATAGTATTTATGTACTTACTAACAATTTAACATGTGGAAAACTTTACTGCCATTTTTATGAGTCATCAATGAAGGTTTTGACTGGTGTGCTTCTGACCCCATAAACTGTTGGTTTTCATTGCCTAGTAAGGTAATTCTGTTTAGTACAGTAAGTTTTAGGAACATATGTGTTCCATTACAGCAAAACTGTATCACTAAATTACAAGCTAACATACCACTGTGCTATTTAATATGCACCCGAAGCTTTAATAAAATGAGGCACCATTTAAAAATCCTTGCCAGAGATTTGTGTTCTTCATGAATGAAAAGGAAACTGGAAAAGATGTGGCTTTTATATACATTTGTATTTCTAGATGAGCCCTTATAAAAAACATAAAACTCAGGTCTGGGGCATAAAACAGGCCTATGATTGCAGAAAAAAACAATTCTTACCTCATCTCTGAACTCACTGTGGCAAGGAAGGAGTCCAAAAATTTTCTAAATATGAAATACCTATTCTTACTCTCAGAATTCCTTCTGTGCTGTTTTAAGGTATAGGGTTATATCTTAAACCTATGGCTCTCAAGTTTGGGTGATTTTATCTCCCAAGGGATATTTAGCAATGACTGGGAACAGTTTTGGTTGTTCACAACTGGGGGGTGTGTTTCTGGTACCTAGTGGGTAGAGGCCAGGGATGCTGTGAAACACCTCACAATGCGTAAGACAGCCTCCTATACCAAAGAATTATCTAGCCCCAAATGTCAGCAATGCCGAGGTTGAGAATCCCTGTGCTAGACTGTCATAGTCTCCTAACAATGAACTCTGCTGAATAAGCAATAATTATTATTTCTGTGTTTTTTTTTTTTTTTTTTTCTGTTCTCTAGAAACAAGAGACAAGAAGTAATAGCAGTTAAGAGCACAGGTTCCAGACTCAGACTACTGAGGATAAAATCCCAGCTCCTCCACTTTACTAGTTAGGTGACCTCTCTGTGCCTCATTTCCTTAACTGCAAAATGGGGTTAATAACAGGACTTATGTCACAGGTTATTAGTTTATCTTTCACTTATTCAACAAACATACACTGGCAATTTAGCAGTGAACAAAACAGAAAAACCAAGGATTATTTCTGAGCAGTTTGTTATGAGGATTAAAAGAGTGAACAGCATAAAGCCTTAGAACATGGTCTAACACATAATAAACAATAAATGTTATTAATTATCATTATGGACTTCAGGACTTTGAGTATATGTTGTCATTATTAGATTAATTATCAGTCAACTGTTTACATACAGTTTAAATTAGTGCCTACACAAATAACTTCTAAAAAACTCACACCATCCCATTATTCTGTATTTATTGTAAAAGAGCAGAGTTAATTGTGATCTCTCTTGGTTTTCATGGTTTTGGTAAAGATCTTTACCCCTAATGGCAAAAAACTAGAGGAGAGGGGAATGCAACCATGGACCAAAGTAGACTTATTATAGTAACAGAACTACAGAAGTAACATTGATAAAAGATAGTGATCACTGGAGGTTCTGAGGGGAGGGGGAGGGAAGAACAGGGGGAACACAGGGCATTTCTAGGGCCTGGGAACTGTTCTGTATGACACTGCAATGATGGATACAGGCCATTACATATTTTGTCAAAACCTATAAAATTGTACTGTACAAAATGTAAACTATAGACCACCATTAGTAGCAATGCTTCAATGTTTGTTCATCAATTGTAACAAATGTACAGACTAATGCAAGATGTTGTTAATAAGGGGAAATGTGAGAGGCGGAGGGAATAGGGTATATGGGAATCCCCTATATTTTCTTTTCTTTCTTTTTTTTTTTAAGATTTATTTATTCACCCCCCCCACCCCCACCCCTCGTTTTGCGCTCGCTATCTGCTCTCTCTCTGTTTTTCTGTGTCTGCTTGTCTTTTCTTTAGGTGACACTGGGACCTTCCAGAGTGGAGAGAGGCGCTCAATCTCTTGCACCACCTCTGCTGCCTGGTCTGCTGCCTCTCTTATTGTCTCTCCTCTGTGTCTCTTTTTGTTGTATCATCTTGCTGCGCCAGCTCTCTGTGCAGGTAAGCACTCCTGCGGGGCCAGCTCTCCGTATGGGCCAGCTTGCCAGGAGGCCCCAGAAATTGAACCCTGGACCTCCTTTATGGTAGACGGGAGGCCAATTGCTTGAGTCACTTCCGCTTGCCCCCTATATTTTCGATGTAACTTTTCTTTAATCTAAAACATCTTTAAAAATAAAGTAAAAAAAAAAAAAAACCCACAAAAACTAGAGGAGAAACATAGTCCTAAGACAGCCTGAGAGGAAGCTCTTAAATACCTTTTTTTTTTTAAGGTACCAGGGGCCAGGGATTGAACCCAGGACCTTGTATGTAGGAAGCTGGCGCTCAACCACTGAGCTACACCGGCTCCCCTAAGACTTTTTTTTAAAAAATGGACTCAGCTTTCCACAAAGTTCAGGCCTGATGGAAATAGGTCATACTCACAAACTACATCTGAGTATCATGCTTTCACTATCACTAGAAAAGGACTCAATGTCATTTTTAGAAAAGATATGAAATTGACAAATAGCAACACAAATTGCTAGTTCTTTTTTTTAAAAGATTTTATTTATTTATTCATTTATCCCCCCCTTGCTGCTTGTGCTCGCCGGGTCAGCCAACCACGCCGTGCGGGCGGGCCTACCCCCACCAGGAGGCCCCAGGAACCGAACCCGGGGCCTCCCATATGGTA
Source organism: Tolypeutes matacus (assembly GCA_026826555.1). NCBI lineage: Eukaryota > Metazoa > Chordata > Mammalia > Cingulata > Chlamyphoridae > Tolypeutes > Tolypeutes matacus. The sequence continues at coordinate 1,917,709 of JAKSZT010054549.1, read as the reverse complement.
AACGGGAGCCCCACTGATTGAGCCACAGCCGCTTCCCAAATTGCTAGTTCTTTTATGCTGTGTCCTCTTTACTATTTATTACCTAAGATCTAATAATTTACTTTAACTATAAGATTGAATGAAAGCTGTGCTTTTTTCACACCTCTATGGAAAATTTTATTCAATAATAATTTGGTTTTAAAGGATCAGATGATGAATAAACTAGTGTATGTATAAAAGGGTATATATATGCATCAAATTATATAACAAAAATGACATATGTCTATACTACATAGAACAGAAATTCATTTGTCTACCTAATACCTTTTCAAATCATGTATTTTTGAGCCAAATAATGAATTACGTAGGTAACTATACCTGAAAAACTGGGCTAAGCTGTGCTTCTACTTTTCAGCAGAAACCTTAGTACTGAGCTTTCTGACAGCCCAGATGAAAAAGGAAAGCTCATGATCTACACAGCTCCCATAATCTATTAAAGGTAGCAACGCTACTGACCAAGTTTGGCAGATGCCTTTATATAAAGAATAACTAAAACTGTATGGCAGCACTCTGAATACAGGGAAGTGAATATTACGCCCCCCTCCAGTGCTGGTGGAATGAAACCCTTTTCACGCAGTCCACATTGCTACAGTCTTCCATCAGCGGACTTCTGACAGAGGGTGCCTATGACATCTCCAAGAAAACACCACAACCATACCAAAAAAACCACAAAACCCAGATGCATAAAGCGCACAAAATACACATTTTAAGCATAAACCCAATAAAATTATGGGTTTAGAAAAAGAGAGATTTGCTTGCTAATCTCTAGTTATAATGATAAAAGTCACGACACTGGAGAAACTATTTCATTCTTAATGGTATGTTATTTCAAACCACACAGGGAAGGAAATGAAAGCATTCCACACAATTAACTATGGGATGACAAATGGAATCTGGTATTAAAAGTCTTGCTATCCAACAGTAAGGCCATAACTATGCAACCTTTATTGAGGACAAAATATAAATCTTATATTTGATATTTACATATAGGTAAAAATGTCCTATAAGTTCTTCTTCTTTTTTTTTTTTTTTAAAGATTTTATTTATTTATTTATTTATTTATTTATCCCCCCCTTGCTGCTTGTGCTCGCTGTGTCCATTTGCTGTGCATTTTCTGTGTCTGCTTGTATCTCTTTGTTGGGTTGTCCCGCTGCGTCAGCTCACCGCGCCGCGGGGGCTGGCTTGCCTTCACCAGGAGGCCCCGAGAATCGAACCCGGGGCCTCCCATATGGTAAATGGGAGCCCTATCGATTGAGCCACATTTGCTTCCCTATAATAAATTCTTTAAACGTGTAGACCTGTTTGATTTTTTTTCAGTTTTTTAAAATCAATTTTATTGAAACATATTCATAAACCATACAATTCATCTAAGTGTACGATCATTGGTATCTGGTATAATCACAGTGGTGTACATTCATCCCTTCAATCAGTATTACAGCATTTTCATTACTCCAAAAAAGAAAAGAAAAGAAAAAAACAAAAACCAAACACATTTTGCAAAAATTAATCTAGTTCTAAAATACTAGATTAAAAAAGTTATAATTAAAAATTAAAACAACACTACATATAATAAACCAGTACATGATACAATATTCTTTGAGCCAACTGTGGAAAGGAGCTAGTCCTGATTTAGAAATAAGAACATTTATGATTTCATGGCGATATGATGGTTCTGGATTGCTTAAAGCAGCAGCACTGCCATCTTTAACGGGCTGGCTTGCCCTCTCTAGGCAGGCACCCTTGCGGTCCCAAACTGGCTTCTGAAGTCCCAAGTACCACACACAAACCACAAAGCCCAGAGATGAAAGGAAATTGTCTGTCTGTAAGCTCCTTTTCAAGAAGTTTTCCGAAAGCCCCCTGGCCATCTTTCTCTAGGATCTCATTAGCCAGAGGTTTGAGAATCCATGCCTACCTAATTAAATCACTGGCAGAAGAAATGAGACCAGTATGGTGAGCTTACACCAATCAAGATTCACAACTCTGTCTGTGCCCACCTAGAGGAAAGTGAATAAAGTGAGATTAAATTATAATACAAAAGAAGGAGGGGAAGGGAATGGCTATTAGCAAAGGAACTAACAACTCATTTTCTTTATAGAAAGCATCTCACATATGGCTCAAAGAAAATTCTTCCACTAGCATATTATATTCAAAACTAGATTTCTCTGTTCCACCTAGTAAAAGAGGAAAAAAGATTTTACCAAATTCTCTCTTGTGAGGACTTTCAGAAGGTAAAGAAGGTGATATAACCTGAATTTAAAGAACTCTTCAGGTTTTATTTTTAATAACTATGTATTGGCTACTACTTAGTATTTCAATTTTCTCCTGTGGAATGTTATTGTTGTTTTTAACCTTTATTATTATATTTAATCTTCATTTCATGGGTAACTGCAGTAATTATGTGTGGCAGAGGTAACTCAGCACCCCCAACTCTTACTGCCCTTTTCTTAAATTAAACTGTAAGCTAGATTCAGCGGGAGGAGAGACGACAGTTCCGAGCTTGACTGTCCAGGCCTACCCAGAAGCTGGTGGGTCTTTTATCATGGTTGCCATAAGCACGGTTGCTATATGAAGTGAGTCATAAGCGTAACTCTGAAAGAATTTGCTTTGCTCAGATTAAAGGTACATGTCTCACAAGACATGCCTCAGGAACCAACTGCCTGAGAATAAGTAGATCTTAAGAGTCAGAAACACTGTAATTATCTGACCTTTCCTTTTGTAAACAATACAAATGTCTGCTTCTTCGAACACAATCAAAGCAGCAATCTGTAAGTCACACACAGCCCTGCATGCCTTGATAAATGCCTTTAAAAGTATGTACCTTTAATCTTGAGCAGTGATGCATTCTTTCAGAGTAGCCTCATTTCCATGTAGCAACCACGATAAAAGACCCACCAACTTCTTGGTAGGCACAGATGATCGAGCTCAGAAGTGTCATCTTTCCTCCCACACCAAGGACAAGGACCCCAGATAAGCCCCCTAATAAATGCTCATTTACTCGCCATGCTGGATTTATCTGAGTCCTTCTTCGGTCTGACATATCCCTCTCAGTTCAGTGAAGCTGTCGTTCTACACAGCACCTCACTATATTCAGAACACTGTGTTAATACAAAATCCATTCTATTTTTTTATTTTAAGATGAAAAAATATTGCTATGAACACATTGTAATAAATGGCTAATATGATTTTTTCCAAGAGAGACCATATAGTCAGACAAAGCAAGCATCAAAATAATGTTTTTTATATGTAACCATGGCAATATGGTTAAAAATTTATCCACTATGCACAAAAATAAAAAGTATTTTAGAAAACTGTCTCATACAAGAGATTCTGTTTGTCTCTTATTAAACTCAGATGCAAATCCACTTGTATGATTTGTTCTGAATCATGTATTTCCCCATGGGAAAGAGAGAAGGATTTAATTTAGCTTAAGGAAAACAGGATAGCGTAGTGGTTTGGCAGCCGCAGTAAGGCCATTCTTCTGGGAACCCTGGTAATGAAGACAGTATCATGAATTGGACTTTTACAAGGGCCCAAACCATAAACGCTGCCACTTATCCATGATGTTTTTAGATTGGAGAGGGGCAGAAGAGGTTCAGAAACTATGGACGCTATTATAGCTCTCAAATTTAAGTATAAAACCACGTAGCAAACAGCTCAGATGAATGCTTAGTTGTCTTTTGTTTTCAGTATTCTATTCAAACCACAAAGAGTACTGTAGTTTTGTCAATTCTCAGTTTGGCTTTGGTTTCATTATACAATTATATTTTCTAGGTTATTTTAAAATTGAAAAGCTTTTTATCAATAGAAACCATAAAGTCACAGCCTTATCAGTTTGAGACTCAAACAATAAAACTGAATTAGGTTTAAAAAACATGTTTGGCTCTCTGGGCTCCGAGTTACTTCGCGGCAACATGGCGAAACGCACCAAGAAGGTCGGAATTGTTGGTAAATACGGGACCCGTTATGGCGCCTCCCTCAGGAAAATGGTGAAGAAAATCGAAATCAGCCAGCACGCCAAGTACACTTGCTCTTTCTGTGGCAAGACCAAAATGAAGAGAAAAGCTGTGGGGATCTGGCATTGTGGTTCCTGCATGAAAACAGTAGCTGGAGGTGCCTGGACCTACAACACCACCTCTGCAGTCACAGTAAAGTCTGCCATCAGGAGACTGAAGGAATTGAAAGACCAGTAGGAGCGCCACAATTTGAACCATCTCTAGCCTGTAATAAATGGGTTAATTTATGTAATTAAAAAAAAAAAAATAAAATAAAAAAAAATAAAAATAAAAAACATGTTTGTAGCAGTGACTCAATTATTAAAACAACTGATTCTATAATGGGCCAAAGCAATTTAAAAAATACTATTAAATGCAAAGTCCATTAGTTTTATATAACTATTTTATTTTCATTTTGCTATAAAGGAGGAAAATGTTATGCTGAAATATGGCTGCCACAATGACTGTTTGTGCAATTTATTTTTAAACTGAAAATATGCTGGCACAGAAAATTGTGCCTACAATTAAAGGCAATATTTTAAGAAGAAAAGAAAAACATTAAAAGCATCCTCCCTTTTCTTGAGAGAAACTGAATCCTTGAGTCTTGGTTATATGAAGAAATAAAACACAGAGCTAGCAATCTAAAAGACTGTAATTTTTTGCAAAACATGAAAAGTATATATTTCCTTTTTCCACATTTAGTTCTAAATGCCATTTGCCTTTAAGAACTAACTGCTTCCAGATTTCCTGCTCAAACCTCAGTGATTCATTTACCCACCATCCACAAATTCACCCTTAAGTCTTAACTCCTTATCTTCTACCTTTTCTCCTCTCATCATCTAGAAAACGGATAATCTCAAATTTCTAGGGGGAAAAGAAAAGGTTCACCTGGTGTGAGCAATTCATTGATCCTTATCACCATATCAGCTACCATTTTAACACCTGCTGTTGTCACACACTATACTTGAAACTTGACAATCAATCCTCACAGAGCCCCTCTCAAGTAGGTATTACTATTCTCACTTTAGACAGGGGTTTCAAAGCATTTAGAGAGTTGCCAGCTATCACACTGTGAGTCCAGAGCCCATATTGCTCCTCTTCTACCTCCCCACCTCCCAACAGCTGCACTTCTTGACTCTTACCACAGCCAAGGAGACTTTTCAGTTCTGCCCTCCATCTTCTCCCACGTTTCTGCTCAATGACACCAAAACCAAACCAAACCATAAAAACCATGCTTTACTTAAAGCTCCTGCCCTTCTTCCTCGGACAGCAGAGGAGTAGCCATGAACACACAGCCTTGCCCTGCCACCCCCTTCTTTCTTTCCTCCTCCTGTGTCACTGCCTGACAGCGAGACAGCTTCATTTCTGTTTGAACCACAGTAATGAAAACTCTTCCAACTCAAACTGAATTTCAAACCCAATGCCTTTTCCACATCCTCCTCTCCTTGAACACTTCACATCATTTTCCCACTCCTGGCTGCTCAACTCAGATAAAAAGATCACAACAGATGTATAAATGTTACCTCACGTTTCCCCAATTACAGTTATTAAAGAATTTAAGCACAAATGACAACAACTGTAAAGCATGGTTTGCATCCTACAGGAAGTGAAAATCTTGCTTGACCCAACCAAAAGAGGTAGCTTAAATCTGAGTGGGAAAAGCGAGGTGTAACACTGCAAGTACAAAGCTGAAGACATTTTTATAGACTTGGAACAATAAAGAAAAAAATCAACTTTACAAAATATAAGAGGCTCACATACTATATTACTTGCTTTCATTTTTTTAGTTGGTCATTTACAGATCAGATAATGTTTAAATCATCCTTTGCAAGAACTTATAAAAATAAGACTGACATAGATATTTAGGACCTATTAAATAAACAGTTTTTTTTTTTTTTTTTTTACCGGGAGGTCCGGGGTATCAAACCCGGGTCCCTCCATATGGGAGACGGACGCCCAACCATTTGAGCCACATCCGTCCCCCAAATAAACAGTTTTAAATGGATTTTAAATAATTTTAGAAGTAATGCAGAATTCAATTAACACCATGCTAGTGGAGAATAAAATGTACCTAACACTTAGTAACTGTTATCCAACCTGTGTTTTATATATGATAGTCATATTTTATAGATAACTTGATAAATTCATTAAAAGCAAAACATGCCTAAAATAATTTAGCTAATTCTCTCAGTTGTAATCCATTTGGCTGACTCTGAACTTAGATTTTCTTAAATGGATAGGTAAACTGGCACTATGTGGTTAAAACAGAATGATTCCTAGAATGTATACACAAAAGTATTTTGTGACAAATGTTCAAAAATTAAGTGACAATTTTGACTGCCACCAGAAATCACAGTGTGAGAACAGACAGCTAATGATATCTCCATCACGGTCTTTGTTCAGGCTCTTATATGCCTAAGACTGTTTTAACAGGCTCCTAATCTACCTGGTTGTCCAGGCTTTTCCCTATTTAGTCCATCTCCATACCGAGCTTCAGTTTCCTTCTGTAAGGTGGAACCCAAACAACAACAACCAAAGCCCCTACCTACCTTGGACCCAATAAGGTCCTCACTAAATATTAGCTGAATGGGCATCTGCTAGCAGAATGAGAGTCCTTAAAAACAAATAAGATTATGTCACTTGCTTTACAAAGTTGTTGGCTCTCCCCACTATCTATGTCAAGTACAATGGTTTGCACACAACTACAATTTAATGAAGTAGGGAGAAACACTGATGATTTAAATATACTTAACTGCAAAAGTTTTATGTCTTTTTAAAATAAAATTAAGCAGAACGCCAACCCTGAAACATATCAATACTCAGAAAATGTTTTGGCATTTGAAAGTGATAACGTGGCATTTATATATATATAACCTAAAATGTCATTAATTCAGACAACTCTACTGCTTCCTAAAGAATGCTAATCAATAATGTTTTATTGTAACATGCATTAAATCAACACTAGACTATCAGGAAGGAAGCAAACATCTAATTAGAAAATATTAAAGTTAAGCATCATGTCTTTTGAATGAGATCATATACCACTTTAGAAAGTAATCCTAATTCAAACTCGCATGGAAATTACCATGAAATTTCTAATGGAATCCAATTATTTTACTGTAGATGAGACACGTTCTTTCCAACGGAGTTAAGCTAACACAATAAATAGCTCAATTCAAATAGGAAAAAAACTGCTAACCATTTCATTTTATTCTATGTTGCACAGTATTTATCATTTAAAAATACTGTATGAGCTTATCCAAAAAATCATTTCAAGAAGATAAAGGTAGTTACTCATAAGCCAAATGATGTCGTAGAGAGCAAAATGGCTTTGTAATATATGGTAGAATTTCCTTCAAAACGGCCATATTGTAATATAACAAATGCTTTTATTCATTCAATGAACTAGACATTGGTGACAAAGTCTTAATAATATTGTAAATATAAATATATAAACATTAAAACCATAAATGAAATAAAAAGTGGAGAGAGATGAGGGACTGATCTTGCTTAGAAGGGGAAGAGCAAGGGGACGCATCACTGAACTGGTCCCATTTGAATTGAGCATTGTAGGATCAGCAAGAGTAGACAGACGGGACTAAGTTTAGCACAGGTGGTGGTGGGGGCACAGAAATGGGGCCCAAATTCTAAGCTTTGAATAACAATATTTGTATATAAAATTTATTAAAATTATGTAGGTTTTGAAACTATATTTGTTGTCCTCTGTTACTTCAATTTCAAATAAGTTTATTTTTTTAAAACTCTGAAAATGTCCAAAGAGCATAATGCACTTTAGCACTTAATTAAAGCTCAGTTTAGTCAACAAATCATTATCCCCAAGCACGGAGAAATTTCTCACAGATGCAGCAGGAATGAGAAAGAAGTCCAACCCCGAAGAGCAGAGTTAAGTAGCTGCTTCCTATAGCCAGAGACACAGAGTAAGCAGAGCAGGAGATGCCTAGCAATGCGGGGGAATCCAACGGCCACTGCAGGACCTTGTGATGTCGGTATTTTACCCTGGAGACATATTTCCAACAGAGTACAAGGTCATGGCCTGTTAGCAACTGGCCAGATAATTGGCAGGTTTTGGTCATTAGAGTGAAGATGAAATCTTTTCAATGCAAGAATCAAGATATTCTCATTTATTTAACTTGCTCAATCAGTTCATTTGTTCATGTTTAAAAACTTACTAAGCGGGAAGCGGCTGTGGCTCAATCAGTAGGGCTCCCGTTTGCCATGTGGGAGGCCCTGGGTTCGGTTCCCGGGGCCTCCTGGTGAGGGCAGGCCCGCCCGCACGGCGTGGTTGGCTGGCCCAGCGAGCACAAGCAGCGGGGGGGGGGGGGGGATAAATGAATAAATAAATAAAATCTTAAAAAAACAAAAAACAAAAAAAAAAACCCAAAAACTTACTAAAGCATTTCTGATATACACAAGGTTTGTACTGCCTACCACAAAACAAAAATCCAAGACTGTAAGGGACTTAAAAGTATAATTCAATCTGAGTTTGCTGAGGGAATCTTGAAACTTAGGAGTAGCACAATTATTCTTTTCCATCAGTCTACTGTAAGGGTGGAAAAGGTTCTTCAAAGCATATCTTATTCACGAGAAAAGAACAAGGGCTCTATTCTATTCTCTCTATTGCTTGAGACTAGGGTAAACTTCATGTCAATTTCAGATTATCCCCCCTCCCATGGTATGTCAGATTTGATTTTCTGTTCATACAAAATAGTAAGTAGCTTCACACTTGAACTTTTGTAGCACTTAGTTCATCATGACATCAATGACCCCTGATGTCATTAGTGTCTCAAAAACATCCTTGTTTAAAATGCACATTAAATATATTCCAAGTTATTGTTACTACGGTAACCTACCAATTAATGTTGAAAGACAGTCTATTTTTAAAACCATATTAACATATTTTAAGTGGATACAAGATAAATTTTTAAAGGGAATAAAAATATTCATGAGTTCTCCAAATATTTAACTTTTCTAGCTTTGGGCAGAACCTTGCTGGAAGCTGAAAATTCTGCAACTTAAGGGGAAAAAATGTGGATCCTGAATTAGGCTGTCAAATCAAATAAACTTGAAATCCTACTTCTATATTTCTATGTTTCTAAATGCAGAAGAATAATGTACTGGGAACCTTAATACAGGTTAGCTATTGTTAATTCCTCAAATTTGATGTCTTTGCACATTCACATATAAAAAACTGATTTAATAATATCCTTTCAATATCCAACAATATTAGTTACATAAAAATATGTATAGCAAGATTTTTCCTTCATTGCTTCAGGAAATTTAAGTGAAAATATTTAACATATTTATTAACAGTTTCCATATTGTCTTTTCCTCACATAGAGTTAAAAAGTAGAAAGTGCTTACTCTTTAAGAGAAAACTTTGTTTGAAAATTCCTCTAAAAGACCTTGAAATCCCAAAGATGCTAATGAACCTACATGAAAAGAATTACGCTAAAGATGGTAAAAGGTTAAAAAGCCTTTAAAGGCTTCAGTTTTTACAACGAAAATAGTAGAAAAATAAAACAGTATCATTCAGCTGCTCACAATGGGAAAAAAAGTTATAAGCAAAATAGCTGGGTGAAAAAAAAAATTCCTACTCAACACAGCCTATTTCCTAAAATAATGCTTTCAAAATAACTAAATCAATTTATATAGTGAAATGCAAAGAAACATGAACTGATAATGTTAATGAGAAATATATCTTCAAAAGGTGTATTGTCCAGCCTTTACAATCAAATGGCAGCAGTAACTTTCTTAATCTCTTTAAATGTTAAAATACTATCATAAGAAACAATAAAAAAATAAAAAAGAAGAAAAAAAAATACTATCATAATAATCTCCTGCATTATATTGCTCTTAAATTTTAGGTTACTAAGGACTCCTATTTTGAATCACATCATTGAAATAATTAAAGAATAACAATTAGACGACTATTAATAAACTCTCACAAAAGCATTATATAGTGAATATTGTTAGTAACGCCATAGAAATATTTGGGGAATACTCATTTCTTTTTAAGAAGAATATAAAGCTTCTCCTTTAAATGAGTTAAAAAATAAACAAGGTAAACACTTTTAAATAAAAACCCTTAGTTTCTGAAGCAAGATGTGACTACAATGTAGTTGTGGAGCTTAAAGCTAAGGAGAAACAAACTGTGAGGAAGACATTTCCAAACCTCTAATCTTAAAATGTCCAAATCATTTTGAAAACATAATGAATGCATTTAAATTTCTATAACAATACAATACGGAAGTTACAGAAACATTTATAGTATGTTAACTCCTTGAACCAGGCACTGTGCCTGGCACTAGGCTGCAAAGATTGCTTATTTACCACAGGATCGTTAACTGAGAAGAATGGATATTGATGATTTAGACATTAGCAATATATTATTAAAGCATAAATGTAATAAGAATTACTCACCAGCCTTCATCAAAACCCCATTTGCAAACAGACATTCGACTACAGGCAGAAGGGACACTGGAACCGAGAAGGACTCGACCCCTTTGTCTCTGAGCTGCTGCCACACGAGCACTCTGGGCACAGCGCTAGGGAAACGCACGGTGGCTGTCAGGATGGCCTGCCACTCTGGGCGGCTGACACCAGACTGACGTCATGCACGAACGTGTCATTGCAGCCGCAAACGAAGGCAGCTTCTCCAGAAAGAATTTGTTGTAACTGTGCATGCCTTCCAGCCAAAAAAGTAGAGTATGATTTCAATCCCTTTAAAACTGGCAGATAGCACAGGCTAAAATATCAGGATGAGTGCTGCAAACAGCTTTTGAAGAAAACATTTAGTGAGAATTTTAAAATAACCTCAGTCCTAAATAAATATTTCCTGTTAGAACTGTACACACACCAATTACATAACTCCTTCAACACCATTTTTTTTTCTTCCAAATTTGATACATATTTATTTCAAAAATTCAACCAATAAAAGGTGAAATGAAGGGTAAAACGGCCTGGTATTCCACTACCCCAAAATGATGGTGATAATGATGACAACAATAGCCACGCAATTATTAATCACTTACTGTGTGGAAGCACTTTACAAACTCATCTGAGCCTCATCATCCAAGGAGACAGGTTGTTCTGTAATTATCTTCAGTTCACTGAAGAAACTGAGGTATAGTAGAGAAGTAACCTGCCCATGGTTGCAATGCTAATAAGTGATTGAGCAGGATTCAAACCCAGGTGCACTGTCTCTACTGCCCACATGGCTGAGTTTTACTAACTAGCAGTAGAGATAACAGTTGTTAACATTTTGGTGAACATCCTTTTAGATCAGAGATTGTATAGATAAATATATATATATTTATCCAACAGAAGAAATTGAAATTATACAAGTTGTTTTGCAATCTGCTTTTTTTTCTCCATGTCAGTAACTATACTTCTAATTTTTCCTTTCTTGCTCATCAATTATCTAAACCCATATCCTAATGGATGCTCTACTTTCATTTCCCTTTTTGCTACTATAACAACACTTAATGTATATCACTGTGCAAAAACATCTTTGTCCTCTTCTGGGTTTAGTTTCACAGGATATTTCTAAGCAGTGGGATGGATAGGTCAAAGCACATGCATATTTTCGACATTTACAGACACTGTCCCCCCAAAAAAGTGGTACAATTTATATTTGTACCTCAATGCATTAGATTTTCCTTTTCCAACATCCTCATTCACTCTGGGTATTAACAACTATCTTCTTTGTACGACTATGTACAGATCCTTTCAATAAAACACACTGTAAAATATCTTGTTAGAATGCTGATGACTTAATTTTTTTCAGATTAACTCTATCTGAATTGTCTTACAACTAAATCTATCATGGTACATAACTGGCGTTATAACATCCCTTTCATATGAAGCTGCTGTAACAAAAATTAAAAATAGCATCTCAAGTTGAGAAAACAAAATTGTTTCATCATGTAGTTTGAAATATAGACAAGCAAGCCAACACAGTTTTCTAGAACCAGAAGGGTTTGCATATGTTTTAGAAAACTAGTGATTCATGATCTTTCCTATTTTTATTTTTAAAGTGGGGGTTTGGCTATCTCAATTATGTTCAATTTAAACTTCTCACAGTGAAAAAGAAAACAAATCCATTCTTGAAAACATTAAAAAGAAGTCAATGGAGTAACTTTTCTCCACACTTCTAAAGACAAAGGACAGCCTCTTTTAAAATGACATGAATCACAGCATCCTGTAAACAGGATATATGAAGGTTAAAGTTTCTATATGAAGCTTATGATCCCTATCTCCAAAACAATTTGACCTTCAATGATATAAGAAAGCTTTCAATTCTTCTTCGAAATGTTTTTATTTTATTTTTATTATTATTATTATTTTTTTAAGGCGGTACCAGGGATTGAACCTGGGACCTCATATGTTGGAGGGAGGCACTCAACCACCGAGCTACATCTGCTCCCTTCTTCCATTGTGATAATTAGAGCAAAACATCTCTAAAAACTTACTATGAAGGCATTTTTATATTATTATAAATAATATTTTATATTATTCTAGCAGATCTGGCTTAGGTGTACTCATTGGTGTATATGTTATAAAATTATCCCATCTGAAGGCAGATATTTTGGTAATAAAATAGCAGCACAGTATGTTTACTTAATCACAGAGGGGCCTGGTGGTTCTGCACATGGCTACTGAGAGGAAAACAGTCACGATGAAGCAGCAGAGGTCTGTCAAGAGATGCTGCAAGATTACCAGGGATGCTGAAAAGTAACAAGTGAGCCAACTGCTTGGTTTGTGAAGTTACCAGCACTGTGCACAATTTCTTTAGGACTTACAAGGCTCAGGCCCCTTCATCCAGTCACCTACCATTTACAGAAGGAATAAGATAAAGATAAATAAGATAAAGTCCTTCCTCTCTAGGCCATAACAACCTGGAAATGACAGTTTTAATGAAGGAGAGAGAGCTATAAACAGATCATTATAACATAACCTGATTTGCAGAGCACAGAAGAGGCACTGGCTAAAAGCCTGGGGGAATCTGGAAAAGGCTTAACAAAGTAAGTGACAGCTGACCTGACGATTTACAGGTACAAAAGGTGCCCAATTAACAGAGAAACTATTCTTTTAAAGAAAAGGTGCAAAACAATAGGGCAATTCTCACAAGTGCCTTGTAAGATTCCATCCAGCTTTCTGCAAATGATGGCCAGTTTAGCTTTCTCAACTCTGCCCAAACCACATTTTAGGAAAGGAAGCTGAGGTGTACTGAGAATGCCTGCTCCTTTATTGGGGCTAGTAAGAAATTCTAAATCTCAGTTAATCCTGATTATCTTTTAATATATCTTTACACTACAGGGCAGGAACCATGTTTCATTAGAAGGCCAAAGAATCAGTCCAGTAGAGACTCCCAAGTTTTCTCCACCAAATAGTGTATTTCAGTGAGACAGAGTCCTCAGGCATATTTTAATGAGTGAGGATCCAGTTGTGATAACTATCATTTTTCAGGTCTTACATTACTTCACTTCTCAGTGGCATTTAAAACTCTTGGCCACCTCTTTTTGAAAATGCCACCCAAGACCTTACTTACCTGATTTGGTTCTATGGCTTTCACTTTACAAAACAGGCTTTTTCCAAAAGACTCAACCCAATCTCCATATTCTGGTGTCAATTTACTCTTCACTAATACCCAAAATATGAGTTCTCTTAATGGGTACGAAACATCTTCTCACAATCTCTATTCCGTACAGTGACTAATAAATAATGCTGTATACACATGAAGCACTCAAATGTTTTTCACCAGCTGATTACTTATTTTTATCTTCTGCCCATTTAATGCAAATCTTTCATATCAAAAAATGCTGGTACAATGACAACAGCAAAAACAGCACGTGAATTCTCAAGATTACAACACGAGCAGACTAAGAATACTAATAACCTCCTCCTTCCTTTCCTCCCAAACTTCCAACTTCATTTATCACATACCAACCATGTCTTCATGATTCAAAAAGAAACACCAAGATATTACTAATTCCTGGGAAGCGGCTGTGGCTCAATCAGTAGGGCTCCCGTTTACCATATGGGAGGCCCCGGGTTCGGTTCCCGGGGCCTCCTGGTGAAGGCAGGCCCGCCCGCACGGCGTGGTTAGCTGACCCAGCGAGCACAGGCAGCAAGGGGGGGAAAAATGAATAAATAAAATATTTAAAAAAAAAAAAAAAAGATATTACTAATTCCAAAAGTAAATTTAAATTTAAATTTGAAAATAGGGTATCTTCTTTCTCACATTCTAATTATCTTCTGTTAAAAGCTGGTCACCAGCTAAGGGCTCACAGAAATGAAAGCCTCACACTAATGATAACCTCGAGTAGGCTCTAAAGGCCCCCTGTACTTCCTGCACAGGTAATTGTTACATCAGTTATGGTCCACTGCAGTCCACAGTACAGAAGCAAACTATGCCATCAAGGAGAAGACAACCAATGTGACTGCTGGGCCAGCGACTTCTAAACACTACATTAACCATCCTAATTCAACAGTGACATAAGTGTTCAGACACTTTTGATTTAATATTCCTAAAATATTCAAGGGTTGTTCCCTGTTATCCAGCTTAGTGCCCTGGTAGAGCTAACATTTCATAACACAGCATATTCTTGGAAAAAGAAACTGCAAGTATGGAATGAATTCAAAATCGAACTAATCCACACACATCTGCTTAGGAAAAGACCAATTTTAATGAAAAAGCTCTTCCAATACCACTAGAGTGATCTTCCTCTGACAGTAGCAGCTACTAAAACATACATGCTTGCCAATGAAATTCGGAACCTTCTCATTTATGAATATCCAGTTTTTAGGTCACCAGTGAACAAGTTGGCCCTCTATAGTCAGCTTTAAACACAGACTTCATTTTATATTTTCTTTATTTCTTCTTTCAATGCTTTCTAAATTCTTTCTACTTCTTGTGTGAGCTTTATGGCCCTGACTTTCTACTTCTGAACTCGACATACCTCATGTATCTCACCAATTTTCATTATTCAAGTCCAGGTGAAATATTACCTTTTCAGAAAGGTTGCCCCCAATCTCTTTCACTCAGGTAGTTCCACTATTAAATATCAGAACCAGTAAGCGCAACCAACAAGATTTCCAGCCATATATACTTACATCAATGAATTTACCAGTAGGGATGTATGTAAACTCTTTTGCATAATAAACAGAAATATTCCATAATAAATGTAAATAAAAATTAAATAATAGAAATAAATATTGTATAATAAATAGAAATTACTATTTCAATTGTATGGATTGCTTCTAATGAATTGACTTATACAAACCAAATAAAAAACAAAGTGAGAGATAGGATCTAAAAGGCAAAAAATGATGTGGGATTTTCAACATTCCTGTGTCCCTAATATCTGTTGTCTCAAATCCTGAGCTATGGGAAAAATGTTTGGCTATAGTTACAGCTCCTTTGACGTATTTGACCTCTTTGACTATCTCTGGGCACTTGAAGAAATAGGTGGAAACTGAAGACAATTTCACTTAATTCGGGGGGGGGGTGTGTGTGTGGTGGATTCTGAGTGGTGACTCAAAATTTTAATAGACTGGGAGGTGGATGTGGCTCAACTGGTTGGGCGTCCGTCTCCCATATGGAGGGACCTGGGTTCGATCCCCGGGACCTCCTGGTAAATTAAAAAAAAAAAAAAAATTTTTAATAGACTGTACTCTTTAACTAAATTTTCACCTAACTATTATAGTTCTAGTATAAGTACAATAAATGTGGTAGGAACCTTTACATTTACAGATTATATACATAAATGTGCAATAATAACTAATATAAGGTTTGGAAATGCTTTTATTTTATGAAAGATAATTTTAAAAAATAATAAATAACAATAATAAAGAAATTAAGATTTCAGAACACATTGATAGCTATGAAATAACAAAACAACATAAGCTATATGAGTAAGAATACAAATATAAATAAATTTAGCTCTAGATTCCTTGTGTAGGTTCTAACTACAAGTTTTTGGATGAATATATACATTTCTGAATGATACTTTGTGACATACTGTAACTGTATACATTTTCTTTCTGAAAGAAATCATAAAACCTAACTGGTTCTATATAGAGCTTGATTTATCAACAAAACATCTATTATTTAAGTACTAACAGTCAATTCTACTCTTGTACCATCTGCCAGGAACATACATGGTCTGTTTTTGATACAGAATTAGAATTGAACATATGATAGGGTTACCAGTTTCATTATCATTAAAAAAAAAAAAAAAAAGGCCTCAAAGAAACTCTTACTATAATGGCGGCTTTTTGTGTTGGCTTTATTTACTCATTCAGAAATTCCAGTTTACTCTCTTGCAAGGAAGCAAGAAAATATCCATGTTTTAAAATGTTTTACTATCACAGCACAGATAGACTACATAATGGAGACTCATGATCTAGACACAACCTTGGGTGCTAAGGGACACTTTTATCTCCACAACTAATTCAATGAAAGGTCCTGACTTTGTAAGTAAATTGTTCTCAACAAGACATTACATAATGGACAGAACCAGGCACTCAGGTGTCAATAAGTATGCCTCCCAAGGTCAAGTTTCCTTGGGGATATGGGTTATTCTTTCTTAAAAATAAAATCCGAAACACTCATTCATTTCTTTGCTATGCAGTGATAACAAACAAACAAAAGAAACAAAGAAACAAACAAACAGGCTTTAACTTGCCATATATCAACACCCACCTTTCTGGTGCTAGAGGGACAATTCCTTTATCCTTTCTTACACCTCATTTATACAAATTCCTTCAGCTATAAATTTTTTTTCTTTCATTTTCTTTTAAATGTAAATATTTATCCTTATTTTGGAAAGATTGACAGTTTGAAGCTGGTGGACCCCAGAAGATCATTTCCTTAGAACGAATCCGCTCCTGTGGGTGTGAACCTTTCTGCAGTTAGGACCTTTTGATTAAATCACTTCAGTTAAAGGCCCTCGATTAGATGCTTCAGTAAGGCCTGATTCAGGGTGGGTCTTAATCCTCTTACACTTGGGATGGATATGGATATGGAGAGACAGAGCAGAGAGAAAAGACCCAGGGGCTCAGAGAGAAACCCACAGAAGCTGAGAGAGAAAGATGCTGAAATTGACAGAACCTGGGAGAGAGGAAGTCATAATAAGAGCAGCCCAGAAACTGACAGCAATGGAGTCTGGAGAAGGTAAAGACAGGCAGACCCGCCATTGTGCCCTGCCAATGGAGTCCAGGATCGCCAGCAGCCGTGTCTTCTGGGAGAAAGCTTCGCCTGAGCCTTGATCTGGACATTCTTCTCAGCCTGGAAACTGTAAGCTTTTAAGTGAATAAATCCCCCTTGTAAAAGTCAACCCATTTCTGATATATTGCCTTGGCAGCCTTTAGCAAATTAAACAGCAACTCTATTGGAAATGTTACACCTATTGCTGTGAGGTGTTAAATATCAAACAACTAAACAAATCTGGGTTGAGATTTAATTTCCTTGGCTACCATTAACAGATTTTTCATTCACTCGACAAATACTCACTCATCGAGCATACTGCTTCTTCTGTATAAAAAACATTTTGCTAGATCCTGTGGGAGCAATGAAAGGAAAAAGAAACGAGCTTTCTAAATTAGTTGTGAATGTAAGTGAAATACTTAACTAACTAAAATACCAGTAAGAATATGAACTGCTATAGCATAAATGGAGCCTGGAACCAGAGTCCCTGGGTCAGAATCCTTGACCAAGCCTCAGGAAAACCAACATACCTGTGCCTCAGTTCTTCATTTCTAATATGGGTATAACAATAGTACCTTACACGTAGAACTGTTACGAGGATTAAATGGATGAAAACATTAAAGCCCTTGAACGTGTTTGACACACAATTAGAGCTCATTAAATCTCAACTATTATTGTTTGGAAATATATATGACTCAAAAGTGCCAATGGGCTTTGAGCTTGACCCCTAAAGGACAGTAGGATCTGGATAGTAGAGAACAGGAAGGCCATGAGGAAAAAATAATGGGTTAAAAACGAGATGATGAGCTTGATTTGGAGAGGGCGATAAGAGCAGTGTTGAGGGGTCTGAGCATTCGATAGAGTCCTAGGTGTTACTAATAGGCTGTGGAGACCTACTAGAGATTCTCTAAGTGAGAGGGTTATGAGCAAAGGCAATTTGCAACAAAGTTATAAAAGTCAGATGGAGGGTAAGCAAGGGTTTGGACTTACCACTAACGCCCTTGAGAAAGCTGATGTTCCCATGAAGCAGTTTCTCTTACTATAAACATGGCTCACATGAACCCCACCACTACAAACGAAAGCCCTAAGCAGGAATCCATGGGGGGCTCCCACTGCCCAGACGATGAGTTGAATGAGTACACAAAAGAATGTGAAAGTGAGGCTTGATATTATTTGCAAACAACTGATGAAATTTGATAATTTACATTGTTGTTTAGATTTTGAGTATAATGTTCTCTTATAAAGATTTTTCCAAAAGAGTTGCCAAGGACTTCCAGTTTCCGCTCTAACATATAAAAGCTTGGAAGTTGTTACTCTTGTCCCAACAACAAGAAAAACAAACAAACAAACTGTAACAAAGTGAAAAACAGTAACTCTTCTTAGGTTCATCAGAGAATTGAAGTCACAGGACAAGCTGCTGCCCCCAAAATGAAGAGAGAGGACAGAGGAAATACAAAGAATCATATTTTATCTGGAAGAGAAGCCCTCTACTCTAGCTGGTAGGGACACTTAAACTGTCATTAACAAATTGCTGGAGGGTCAATATTAAAAAGCTTGAGGGGGGATACCCTTTCTTGAGTTTATCTCCAGGAGACCTATCAGGTTCTCACTGAGAAGACAGGAGGAAAACCCCCACATGCATCCAGCAGTGGGAGGGGAAAGGAACCATTCTGAAATACAACCAGAGTTCTGTTCTTTTTAACAAAGGACTGTCCTCAAGGGAAACCTAACCAACTTGGTTTTAGCAGTCTACCAGACATGAGGAAAGGGACATACCCAAGACAGACCTTTGTACCCCTACTGTCTCACCTAAGGGGTGGGGTGGGTAAAGAAGCTGTGACGTCCTTGTGAGGGTCAGAGCCCAGGGGTACAGACAGAGCCCTAATCACAGGAACACAGAACACTTTCCCTCCCTACACCTCACCACACAGAAACTACAAAAGCCCCAGCCTTATATAAGAAGTCCCTGGGGAAACCCAGAAACAATAGAGGAGAAAAAAACAAGGACATCAGAGGAAATATTTAGTCTCTGCCCCCGACAGCTAAACATAACCTAACTCCTAGTTAGATAAACAAAAAACCTCACACCAAAGACCTATTTAATTTGGGACACATCATGTGCAGCTTTCAACATAAAATTCTAAGACATACTAAAGGGCAAAAGCATAGTCTGAAGAGCCAGAGTAAGCATCAGAGCCAGTTTCCCAAGTGGCACAGAGAGTTTGGAGTTAGGCTGGGAATTTAAAATAACTTGATTAACATGCTAAAGGCTCTGATGGAAAAAGTGAGCAATACGAAGAATAGATGGGAAATATAAGCAGATGGTAACACTAAATATCAAAAAGAAATGCCAGAAATCAAAAACACTGTAACAAAAATGAAGACTTTCTTTGATAGGCTCATCAGTAGAGTGGACACAGCTAAGGAAAGAATCCGTAAGCTTGAAGATACACCAAAAACAGTTGCCAGCTGATTCTGAATAGGGCAACCTTTGATAACTGCTGCTATGACAGACTAGTGAGTGCTACCCACCACACAGTCTTCTCTTTCTGTTCAGCTCTGTTCAGGGTAGCAATGGACCTAACGAAACCATTACATTTCTTGGCTTCCCTGCCAACTAGGCAAGGCCATGTGAATGAGGCGTAGCCAATGTGATGTAGTCAAGAGTCATGGGTCCCTGGACAGGATGCTTAAAGGAAGCCGACTCAGCTACGGTAGGAGCTCTTTTGTCCTTTTGATTTTAGTCCTTCTGCACATCATGATGGCAGCCATTTTGGATCATGAAATTATCTTGAGAAAGGAAGTTTTTTTCTAAGATGGGGAAGAAGGAAAATGGAAGGAACCTAGGACCCCAATTCAAATTTCAGATGCCTACATCTGGAACTGCTTTACTTGAAAGATAAACTATTTTATATTTAAACCGCTTTTCATCAGGTCTCTCTCATTTAGGGCCAAATAGATTTCTTATCTAACACTGCTGATTACTAAATGTTTGTTAGTATAACTAAACTGTCAGGACACTAAATTAATACATTCTAGTAGATTAAATTAGGGACTTGGTGAGATTAGTTAAAAGAATTTTATGAGGCTCAGCCACCCTCATTACCTATAATTTCAAAGATGCCTCTCTTGCTCCTTGTATGCCAGGACCTAATACAGTGCTTATTACAATGCAGTCATGTGAGAGAGGTTCTCCAGGTTACGCACCTGTGAGGCTGGAATCTGGGACCTGCTGACGGACACGTTCTGGCCTTGCCGAGGAAGCAGGTCTGAGATACTGAGGCCAACCAGCCGTGAGAAGCAGCCCAAGTCCTGCAGAGCAGGGAATGTCTTTTTCTAAGCCCTCTTCCACCTCCTGGCCCAGTTCTGCCCCTGAATTCCATGAAGTTTAGGCACACAAACCATTTACTTTCTCTTTCTGCCTAAAAGTTAGATTTCTATAACAAAGAAGTCCTGAGTAATCAATACATTTAGACAACAAAATAAATGGATTATTAGGTAATACAAAATACAAAAGGAAAGAAACAAAACAAAAAGTCCTTTCCTTAAATTGTAAAATATCTGCCATGTTTTCAATAAAGTTGCAAAAATATATTGCAGAGAGAACAAATTCAAGAACGGTACTTTTTTTTTTTCCCCCATGTGTTAGCACTTTATTCCTTCTTACAGCTGAGTAATATTCCATTGTATGTATGTAAGAACGGTACTTTTTCATATCTATCATTCCCTTGATGATCAATGTTTCAGGATAAATTTGGCTTCCTAATGTGAAATTCAAATCCTTTTTCATTACCAGCAAAACAAGGCAGCAGTACTCAGAATTCTAAAGCATGAAGACCTGCCCTAGGGTCAGTGGTCCTAAACTCAAATACCGGCTGCCTCAGAATCATGGGAGAGGTTTTTTAAAAATATAAGTTCTTAAAACCAAACTCCTAGAGATTCTGATTCAGCAGATCTGGCTTGGGTATTTATATTCTAGGTCACAAAACCACTTCGACTTAGAGGTGAAAATAGGTTTTGAGGAGCTGAAGTGTGAATGTGAACAAAACTAATGAATATTTTACTTGTCTCTTCCCTTAGGTAAATTCATTCTTTATAGTTTATACGATGAACCATAGTTACCCAAACTTAACAGGTCTTTTTCCACCTGTAAAATTCCTGGCTTTTACATGTAGGAATTATGAAGTAGACCAAATATATCAACTGTTTTTCACCTGTTAACAATATATGCTTTATCCTTCCTTTGATATGAGCCAGGATACTTTCAGTAACAGAACGCCCAGTTAAAATTGGCTCAAAGAATAAAGAATTCAGCATCTTACATGAAAGAAGCTGGCAGGCAGAGGGTAGTGGCATGGCTGACTAACTCAGCTGCTCAATAATGCCAGGGCCCCTGGCTGGCCTCCTCTGTGATTCCCTACAAGCTTTCCTCACTTTCCCTTGACTGCCACGACAACTTCAAGTACCACACTCTTACCTTAAGGAAGGAGGAAGATTCCTGATTTAACACCATTTTTTTTTTTTTAAGGGGGTCCCAGTTCAATCCCTCATCCATAGGAAGCAGGCACTCAAACCACTAAGCTACACCTGCTCCCCAACTTAACGTCTTTTTAAGAAAGTGAAAAAAACTTTCATAGTAGCTCTTCAGCCTAAACCAACCACTGGTGTGGAGACCAGGATTACGACTATTCTCTAAGAGTAATGATTATTTGCACCCTGGGACTGAGGAGAGCCCCCTTCCCAGAGTCCAGGGCTAAGAAGAAAGTTTGGGGAGGGATGGGTAGCATTTTGTTAGGCACCAATGCAGTCCATTACACTCCCATCACATTCTACAACAAATTAATAAGCCATATTTAAATCAAAACATAATTTAGCATGGAAAAATCACATTAGAGCATTAAGTAACTTGAAAACATTAACAACAAACAACAAAAAGAAGAGTGAACTGCTAAAACTTTAAGTTCTATATAACAGAAAATACTACAAAAGATTTACTTACCTGGAAACTGGAAAAATAGAACCTACTTTCTCATTCAGTAAAATTACCTCAATCTAATAAACATGTTGAAAACTACTATTCTGGAATGTTCTCCTACTCTAAATAATCTGTGTATCCATTATTCTGGTTCCTAATTTTGTTAAGTATTTAAAAAGTATTACCTACACATTAGATATAAAAGATAAAACAAGGAAGGAAAAGGATATTTAAATTTAAATACAGCAAATTCATTTTTAAACACTATTCTTAAAAATCTTGTTCAGATGTCCGATATCACTGGCATAACAAATTATGTTTACCCAAATACAAACTTGAGAAATGGATCCCTTTCACAGGGTTCTTCCTACAAGGGTAGGAGTGTTCTTTTCCAGAAGGCAGATCATACAGGATATTGTAACAAGGGAAAAGAATACGCACCATTTGCAAATTCTGTATTAAAACTCCCTCTTTGTCCAGAAATTTCACTTGTTTGCAAACTTCCAATTAAAAAAAAAAAAAAAAAAAGGGAAGACAATAAAATCCTACCCCCAACTGTTTTAGATATGGTAAGTTAAGCAAGTTCTGCACTGGTCCAGAATATATGCCCTGAGGGCAATATCTGCGAAATCACAGGCTTTACTCACTAGCTATATTTTTTCTAACATAAATATTAAAATGAGAAAATTTCATCCAGTACTATCTTGTTACACTGTCATAATTAACTTTATTTTTTAAAGATTTATCCACACCCTCCCTTGTTTTTATGCTCGCTGTCTGCTACCTGTGTCCATTCGCTGTGTGTTCTTCTGTGCCTGCTCGTCTTCTTTTTAGGAGGCACCGGGAACCGATCATGGGACCTTCCGGAGTGGGAGAGAGGCTGCTCAATCTCTTGTGCCACCTCAGCTCCCTGGTCTGCTGCATCTCTTATTGTCTCTCCTCTGTGTCTCTTTTTGTTGCATCATCTTGCTGCGCCAGCTCTCCATGTGGGCCAGCACTCTGTGTAGGCCAGCTCTCTTCTCCGGCCAGCTTGCCTTCACCAGGAGGCCCCAGGAATTGAACCCTGGACTTCCTATATGGTAGACGGGAACCCAAGTGCTTGAGCCACATCCGCTTCTCCCATAATTAATTTTAAAACCATTCAATATAAACAGCCAAAAAAGGCAGTTAGTTAATATATTAAATATCCTATCAATTATCCACATTCAGGGCAACTAAGAAGCCAGTTACACAAGCACTTCAACTATCACTATTGAAATCTGCACCACAGAATTTAATTAGCATAATGGATGTTGGAAATATTTATTTCATGGTGAAATGAGTGATATTCAAAGTATATGGCTGGCTAGAAGGTCCTTGTGTAAATAAGAAATAAGAACCTGGCTATCCCAGCAGTCAAATACCTTTGGAGTACTGTCCCAGTATAGAATTCCACCTAGTTCTTTGTCCTTCTCATTTAGTGAAGGATCCTGCTGCCTTAACTCAAAAAGTTAGCTGATCCTGTTGTCAAAATTTTGTTACATTTAGAGTAAATCTTTCTTGTAAGGCGGCTGTTGGAGTGCCTATGAGGATGACAGAGTAGGGCTTTACTAAGCTTTTAGGAACAGATTAAATAACTGTTCTTATACCTACCTGCTGATACTGTGTATGGAAGAATTCAGCTAGGACTTGTTTTCATGGACTAACCCACCTGGACACAAGGCTGTGGGGGAAGGTAACACATCTATATCCAACCTTTAACTGTTAGAGGCTACAGGCATTTACCAAAAGAATTAACAAAAGCAAGTTCCCAAATTGGTTTATTACAATGCTGACAACACACCTAAAAATCTTTTCATAGATCAACAGTGACATGTGTACCATATTTTGGGAATGGCAAATAAAACAGTATGTTTAAAAAAAACCCCCACAGCTATTCACTCTAATAAAACAAATAACCAAGGCTGCATATTGCAAGTCACTCATCAGAAGATCTTTCAGATGACTTCCTGGTATTCAAAGCTATTTGCCTACAATCTTACCATGTCACAATAAAAACTATACAAACCTGCTTACAGTACCCTGTTTCATTTGTTTTAAGAAGCATGTATGAAAAACACAATGTGTCAACATCTCTGAATTCAGGAGGTGTCACCCATCTGATGGCATTTTATAACTGTCTACAGGAGGCAGTTATGACATAGCTGTCATCATCTGTGCATGCTCAGATATCATAAAGCACGTGTGTGTCACGGGTCTTGTAATCAAATCTCAGAGACAACAGTTTACCCTTAAGAACAAACTGGCTTCAGGGAAGAGGGGGAAGGTGTTGAATCAGGGGAACTCAGCAATATTCTGGAAGCAGGAATCAAAATTAAGCTAGGACTCCCTAACTGCAAAGGTAAAATTATTTCAATAATTCAATAAAAAAGTTCACTCACATTTATTGCTCCTCTCTCTCCCCCATTAAAATAAATATTTATCTAATAACAGCTATTGGGTTATGATTTGGGAAATGGTTATCTTATCTACTGAGCAAAAATTTAGGCTAACATTAAAGCAAACTGCCAGCTCCCTTACCAAACTGTGCTGTTTGGCAAAGTGCCTGCCTTTGCCAGGGTATGCAGAGGCTCCACCTGTTCCTTTCCTCCCTCCATATTATCCTTGACCCAACTGCACATATTCAAGTCTCTGCTTGGCTGTCATGGGCATTTGAATCTTTTACCTGAGAATTAAAGAGTAGCTCAAAGAAAACCGGAGGTGCTTATATTTTAAAAAATATTTACACACCTTTGTGGGTCTGACTCAAACATAAGTTTTCTCTAGTACTGGTTTCCGGCCTCCCCTTATTTATGTATTATTAATTCATTGTCTGTTTTTGTTATGAGCCATATCAAGTTCTTCATGAGAAGAAGCTGGCTAATAGAGTTTCCAGGACTTGAAACAGCTCATCACTCATTCACTCTTTCAACAACAATTACTGAATGTGTATAAAAGTAGGGGGTTGTGTGTGTAAAGTGTCCATCTGTGTGTGCGTATACACTGCAATTCTTAAACCTGAGAATGAACAAATCATGAAATTAGGATCCATTCACATTTTCGAAAACCAATAAAAAACATCTCTATCAAGATTTTTAAAAAGTACAAAATATTTGGTGTATACAATGGATAAATTGCAGACACCAGTTAGAAAATAAACACAAACATGCCTAAGCTCAATCCATCTGTGTGAAGAATAAAAAAAACGCAGCTTGGTTTGAAGATGCTTGCACACTACAATCTCAAAGACAGCTGGTCAGTTAATAAATATATATATATATTTCTTATTAACTAAAGTCTATTCTTTCTTCAGATTCTCCTCGTTTTTCATACGTAAAGACATATTTCTGTTCCAGGATCTCACCCAAGACACCACATTACATTCAGTCGCCATGTCTTCGTCTTCTCTTGGCTGTGACAGTTTCTCATACTTCCCTTGTTTTTGACAGCCTTACTAGAGTAAAGTGCTCATGCACAGTTCCTTTTGCTTTTAGTCTTACAGACTGCATGCACTTCCAAAGTTATTAGTTAAGCACTTTTCCCCACCATCCACTTCTGTGATACTGTTTCATATATTTGTAATACAGTTAGACGTTTTTGTCATATTCTGCATTCCATCTTGGGGTCCCCTGATCTCCTAAGTGAATTTTAAAAAGTTTGCATACGGTAAGATTTCACTTTTTATGGTATAAAATTCAATGGGTTTTGATGAATGTATAATGTCATGCACCTACCACTATAGCTTAATACAGAATACTTCCATTGCCCTAAAAAATACCCTGTGCTTCATCTATCCAAACCCCTCTCCCCTGTCCTTGAAATACACGGATCTTTTTACTGTTTCTATAGTTTTGTCTTTTCTGGAATGCCATCTAAGTGTGGTCTGTTAATGGATGCCCACGTGCAGATGGAAAAGGCACAGGAGGGGCTGCAGGACTTCTAAAGACTGCAGTGTTAAAGATTTACTGATCAGTTACCAGCTCACAACCTGTTCCCAAGGCTTGCCTTTTAATAACTATTTAGGAATGGAATGCTGCTGCGACTGGAGGGGGAAAGAAGTGGAGGGGTATGGGGAGAAAGAAGTGGAAGGGTGAGGGGAGAAAATGAAAAGTCATATATGCCACATATATTACACTGTACTTTATCACAGTATACTCTATTGCACCTTCCCTTGTATTTAGCAAGTTTGCATTTTTCTACAAAGTTAAAAACAAAAAAAACAGGCACAACTAGCCTATGGGTGTTAGAAGTCAAGACAAAGCTAACTTTTGACGCAAAGGGTAGTTATTAGGCAGAGACATGTCTTTTGGGATGCTAGTAAAATGTTCTATTTCTTGACTTGGGTAGTGGTGCATAATTGTGTTTCATTTTGTGATACTTCATTAAGCTGTACATTTAAGATACGTGCTGTTTTCTGTATGTTATACTTCAATCAAACTGAAAGTACATTGGCTGAAGAAAGCTGTATTCACAGAATACCATGTAAACCATTTGTGACCATTTTCCAAAGATGCAGGGGTTCTTTTCTAAGAGGACCAAGCCTACATTTTAATGCTTACAAACCTTCTAAATTTCTTAACTATAAAAGGTTGTTAAACCATATGGCATTGGCATTTTTTTTAGGTCAAAAACTGTAATTTCATTTATCTTAACCTAGAAGAGTATTGTTAGAAGGTTTCATTGGTATGACCATAAAAGACAAGCCAAATAACTCCATCAGTAGTTAGAGGATATAATACTATTCTTCCTGGAGGAGAAAGAAAGGTAAAGAGATGAAAGTATCCAAGGGTATAATTAACATAGTAAAACTTAACAGGGACAGGTAGACAATTGGTAGTAGATCTGGAAACAGTAACCACAATTGCTGGCAAATATGATAAAATACCCTGATATGAAAACCCTATGTCCTACCTCCATTTCCTCCAGGTTCCAGTAGTGGTTCCTGGACCAGAGGCACCTAGGCACCTAGTTAGCAAAGCCCTTAGACACTCCGGACTCTGCCCGTGTAACACATTAAAGCGTGCCTAATGTTATTCCTTAGCTTTTTTTCATAGGCAGCCATAACAAAAAGCTGTAGGAAGTTAATTTTGCTGCAAAAATTTTGTCGAGCAAATTGTCTGTTACACCACCCAGTGTTCCTTAAATTAAAGCCCACATAAGAAATTCTGTCCCAGGAAAAACTGTTTCCCTGGATGAACCAACATCATCTTTCTTTCCTGGTAGTATGGTAACCCTTTTACATTGGAAATAGCAACTACCTTTAACTCTTATGTTTAGTGAGCTTGCACTGTATGATTTTCTTCAAGTTTTAAGCTTATCTATTTTTATTTTATAAACATATTGTTTTACTCTTGTAAGTCTTCCAGGAAAAAAATGACAAACAAATCCAATTTATACCCAACTCAACATTATATGACCTTTTCTAATACAATTTATTTTTAAGTTGGGGACTGATATTGTTAAATTATCATTTAACCTTTGGAGATGCAAATTTGGCCTGAGAGCCAGAATCCAACATTTCTTTGAGCTATTAATGAGATTTGTTAGATGAACTCCACTGGCCAGTACCAAATGGTTAGAGCAGATCTTTTTAAACTTGCTAAATCATTTTAAAAGGGGTCACGGGGAATAGGATTAGGACCCTTATCTGGCTTGCTATGACATGTTTTCAGAAGGACATGAACATATGGTTTCAAACACAAAAATGCTTTTAAAATCCTTTGATATTTGGGTTGAACAGAAGGTGGTGGGAGATGTTATCCAAACTGCTTTGGGTGCAACCCCCCAGTCCCCCCCACTCCCCTCTAGAACATCAGCTGTCAACATGTCATGGTCTTCTTTGCTATTTACATACTGGAAAGCACTAAACGCTCAATAAATAGTTATTCAATTTCTGGATTCTGTTATATGTTCTGTACTATTCATGACTCAAAAAGGACTTTTACATTTCACTAAACACATACACACACAAAAAACAACTTTTGTCTAACCTAAAACAAGTTTAAACAGGGAGGTTCCAAGTACTGTAAAATAAGAGATAGTTTTTAGTAAGCAAATAAATTTGCAGTTTAGAGAGAGAGAAAAAAAGTTTGCTTTCAAAAGAAAGCTAGCATCTAGCCATACAGCTTGATGTGAATCCCGGCTTCCAGCTCCAGGTGGGCTCTTGACATCATCTGGCAGGCATCTCTTCCATTTGCTTTCATTCTACTTTCAGCAGGTTTCTAAAGTTCTTCTAACTAGCAGCCCCCAGCTCAAATCTTCATGGCAGCCACACCCATTCTTACTTATTTCTTCCCTCAAGTCTTCAGAAGATGAGGCTGTTCTTCCCAACTCCCCTGAACCCCTGTTGTAACCAATGGTCCCTCCCTTCCCTCCCATTTTCAGCCTCTTCCCTCTACTGGTTCCTACTTATGACCTTTAGTCACTCCCATTCTCTGAGGTATCTTATTTTTTAACATACTTTCCTTCTTGCACTTTCCACTCCCACCTCCTTCACTCCTCAACTAACTGTAGCTTTATTTCCATCTTCCTCACTTCACAGCCAGTGACAGGACCAAAGGCTATTGTTTCTTAGTGCTCCCCTCACAGGACCCCTGTGCGGCAGCCCACACACGTGACCACTCTGCTCTCCTGGTTTCCCTAATCTCAGAGCCCGCTGGCTCTCTCCTGCCAACCACTTCGTATGGGGTTCCTCTGCTAGTTTTTCCATCTTCCACCCACCACCCAGACCAAGGGGTCCTTTAAGGTCGTCTTCAACCCACCTCCACTTTATAGCCTCCATCCTTAAGTGATTTAATTAATTCCCTTTTTCATAACTGCTGTTATTGTTTTATAGCAGTATTGCTGTGAAAATTAAATGTATACATTGGTAACACCTTAATGTATATCTCTCGCTCTGCAGGGCCCTACAACCAATTTTTGCTTTACATAGTATTCACAACTTCCTATCATGATGTTCAAAACTCTTTATTCCCAGCCAAATATGTTCCTCTCCTAAATTTCTCATTTCAAATACAATCCAAATGCTGGAGAGTAGTCCTTACTAGCTCCCCTCTCCAGAATACTCAGTCCTTCGATTCTGCCATTTTAATTTCCATTGCATCTTCCTTCTCTTCATTTCCACTGCCACAGTTCAAAATCCTCATTCCATTTTCAACTGCACCATTTCAACTATTCCACAGTTTGTGCCCAATTTCCTCTCCGTTCTATTTATCCTCCACAGTGCTATAGACTTGTCTTTTTTTTCCTCCACATAATCTGGATGTGTATTCTATTTAAGAAAACAATAATCTAAATAAATTTTTATTTCAATTTCTGAAATGTTTTTTGATAGGTTGTTTTATTTTTTTATTAATCTTTGTACAAGAAGACAATGCTACTAACCAACCACCAACAAATCACGTTGAGGGCACTTACTTGTTTTCCCAGTAGTTTGGATGAATTTGATTTTTTTATATATTGTTCTACTTTCTGTCTCCAACCAATTGTATGCATGGGGGAAATGGTTAGCAGGATTTAGAGTACAACAAAGCTAACTGACCCACAAAATGACTGAACCCAGAACTCTGTCCTGATCAGTCAGCCAAGTCAGTTTTCTGTTACATGGCAGCTTTTAAAATAAAGAACATGGCAAACTAGAGTTCGTTAGTCAACCTCATTTCCCTACATCAAGGAAGAACTCACAGTCTCTTGTAAATAATGTCACTTTTCTGTTTGCTTTGTTATTGACTACATGCCTGAACAATTTAGCAAGTTTAATGCAGAGGTTTTTAAAAAGAACTTTCTTCTAACCTGTCATAATATCAAAAAGCTGGGAGGTTGGGTGATAGTTCTGACTTTGTTTTTTTAGACTTGTCTTTCTAATACACAAATTTACCCTGCCCTGCTCCCCTACTTGAACTCTGAAAAATGTCCAGCGTCTATAAGATTGTCTGTGCTCCCTGGCATGGCACACAACATGACCCTGATCTGCCAGTCTCATCCGCCAGGGCTCCCTGCCCCAAGCTCCTCACAGCCAGTACTCTAGCAGCACCGAACTAACCATTTCCAGGAGACCCACAAGCCTCGGGGCCTCCTGTTCACTCCGTCTAGAATGCCCCCCCCCCCTGCTTAGCAAATTCTTTTCCCCCCCCCCTCAACATCCCACACAGACATCAGATCCTCTGGGAAGCCACCCATGCTCTCGGATCCTTGGGCAGAAGGAACTCCTCCTCCTCTGTGCCACCTCTGTGTTCTGAGAACACCTCTCACTGTCTCAGCGCTTCAGCACCTGCCCCAGAGGAGCAGTCACCTGTCTGCTGAGATTTACGTCACCGGGCCTGGCATGTGTCAATGACCCGGTGTTTAATTATTGACAGTTATTTCTCTTTATAGACCATTACAATATTTCAAAAAGTTGGAAATAGTTAAGATTAAACTAAACATGTGAGCACTGATTACTTTTTCAAAACCTACTAACCAGAGCATTTCCATAAAAGTAATATTTTAACAGGCACTTTCTATTTTTATTAAAACTGAACTTGAATTATTCTTTTTTGACTTTGGTTGATGTTGCCCTTATGTTTAAAATCTTTATAAACCTTGAAATAGAAAGAAGCATGTAATCACTAATTTCATATTTTTAAACTCCATGTGACCAGAGTTTCAATTACTTTTTCTACCTTACTACTCAGTAACTCTGGTGCTTTAAAAAGGAGACTGAAAGACAGACTGACCTAATAGGCATAAATTCTACTTCCATTCACTTCTACTCACTATGTGTTCTGTGGGTTAATTAATAAGCAGAAAAGGTTAAATAAGCAGGCCTTGAATAACTGAGATGATGGCACTATAAATATAAATTGTATATGCAAAGTCATCTGAACTTAAACAACAGTCTTTATTCAATAGCATCAGGTAAAAATTAAATACATAAAAAAATCAAAGGTCACCAAAACATCAATATTAAAATAGTAGGATCACAATTTTTATTTTCTTATTTTTACAATTTTACATTTTCTATACTATGTATCACTTATCAAAATTTAAATTACTTAAAAAAATCTTTTTGAAAATACTTAAACTATAGATAAAAAGGAGGAATTATAAAGTTATATATTCCAAATGATCTCAGTTATGGAAGAAAATATGAATAGATAGGGTTTATATAATGGGGGAAAAACTAGAAAATGATATGAAAAAAATGCTCTTGGTTTCTCTGGGTGGTGAAATTATCAGTGATTTTTATATCCATCTTTATAATTTTCTCTATTTTCCAATTTCTCTACAATCTTGATTAATTTTTTTTTTTAAGATTTTATTTTTTTATTTATTCCCCCTCCTTGCCGCCTGTACTCGCTGTCTGCTTTTCTGTGTCCATTCACTGCACATTCTTCTGTGGCTGTTTGTCTTCTTGTCTTCTCTTTCAAGAGTCACCAGGAATGGATCCTGGAACCTTCCAATGTGGGAGAGAGGCACTCAATCACTTGAGCCACCTCAGCTTCCTGGTTTGTTGTGTCTCTCATTGTCTTTTTCCTCTGTGACTCTTTTTTGTTGCATCATCTTGTTGCGCCAGCTCTCCACGCAGGCCCACTTTTGCCTTTACCAGGAGGCTCTGGGAATCGAACCTGGGACCTCCCATATGGTAGATGGGAGCCCAATCGCTTCAGCGACACCCGCTTTCTTGATTACTTTTAATAACAGATTTATTGAAATATAATTCACAGACCATACGATTCACCCATTTATTAAAGTGTATAATTCAATGATTTTTAGTATATTCACAGAGTTGTGCAACCATCACCACGATCAATTTTAGAACATTTGCATCACCCCAAAAGGAAACCCTACTCCTCTTTCCCCCCACCCCCAGTCCCTGGCAACCCCCAATCTACTTTCTATCTTTATGGACTTGCCTTTAATTCATATAAATGGAATCACATAATATGTGGTCTTTTGTGCCAAGCTTCTTTCACTAAGGATGTTTTTAATGTTCATCTCTGTTATAGCAAGTATCAGTACTTCATTCTTTTTTATGATCCCAATTTTTCCTATGCCTCAGTTTTCTTGTTTTTATGTTCAAATTTGTAAGCAAGCTATCTTAAATCCTTCTTTTTTAGAATAGGACAGGTACGTTTATATACTAATTTTTCAAGATCTCACAGCTAATCAGGATTAATAAAACCCAAGTGTCTAGGGAAGCGGCTGTGGCTCAATCAGTAGGGCTCCCGTTTACCATATGGGAGGCCCTGGGTTTGGTTCCCGGGGCCTCCTGGTGAAGGCAAGCCCGCCCGCACGGCGTGGTTAGCTGACCCAGCGAGCACAAGCAGCAAGAGGGGGATAAATGAATAAATAAAAAATAATAATAATAATAAAAAAAAATTTAGTATACCAAAAACCATAGTTAAGGGAAAAAAAGAAACTGAACAATATATTGTTTTCTGTTAAAATTTCAAAGATATGATATAAATCTAATACACTAAAAGAATTATTTGTTTAATATTAAGCAAGCTACACCTCATGTTAATGCCTATAATTACATCCATCATAAAAATTTATAAATAGGTCTAGTCATATTAAGAAAAACTTCTTGCTTCCTTATCAACTCTTTGGGCAAGTGGAGAAAAGGCAGTGAAAATGAGTGTGCCTCTAAATGACCAAGAAAACTGATACACTAATTAAGTCTCCCAGTGCTAACATTCTTGCTCTAGAATTTCTACTTGTTTATACAGAAAGATTTTTGCCCTGTTTACTAAGATATGATATTATGCTATCCATCTCCCAAATGAATGCTGCTAGCTAGATGTTAATTGCTACATTTCCCTTTCTTGCCATAAGCAACTTGTCCTCAAAGGAAAGATACATTTCTGAAATACTTATAAAATCAATTTTAGTAGATAAATTCTACTTTCTCATTGACTTAGACTGTAACTTCTCAAGAAAAAAGTATAGCTCCAAGGAAACTTTATGCTTATATCCAAAACATAACTTCTTTCTGTCAGGCAGGGGGTAAAAAAGCCAGCCCTCCTAGTTCATCAGAACTAGAAAAGAAACCAAAGATGTGTATACTAGACAGCACATGACCTGTCTACCCATCAAGAAGACTGGGAGGGGAAGTGGATGTGGCTCAAGCGAACTACCACATGGGAGGTGCTGCGTTCGGTTCCCAGTGCCTCCTGGAGAAGCGGAGCTGGCACGGCAGGCAGGCGCTGAGAGCTGATGCAATAAGATGGCACAACAAAAGACACACAAGAAGGAAAGACAATGAGAGAGACACAACAAAACAAAACAAAACAAAACAGGGAGCTGAGGTGGCTCAGGTGATTGAGCACCTCTCTTCCACATGGGAGGTCTTGGTGCCTCCTAAAGAGAAAAGAGCAGGCACAGAGAGCACACAGCAAATGGACACTGAGAGCAGACAGCGACCGCAAACAATGAGGGGCAGGGATAAATAAATATAATAAATCTTGAGGAAAAAAAAATCAGATTGGGAGAAGATGCTTAATCCTGAACCTCTTCCACTGGAAATCATCCACACTAAATAATGGCTTGGGGGAGAATTCTATCTGCATTAAATAAGAAAGATTCTATGCTTTAGGCTTGTGGTTTTCTAACTTTACAGGGTAGATCTTTAGAGTTACACTTGAAAAATGTCAGAAATAAAAATTCCAGAGTCACAGAATATGTAAGATTTTACTAAGACATGTATTTTTCATTAAAGGCTCCCTAAATTGCATATTTAATGTTTAGTTCCTTTATTCTGGAGTAAATATGGCCACTAAACCACTAAAACACCAATTCTACACTAAGCTCAACAAGAAACTTGGTCTACCCCCACTCTCAGGGCCATCATATGGATGCCAAATGAGGCTGCCAGACAATCTGCAAAGCATCCTGGGGTTAAGGAACCACCAGTTTCGGGCTCCTAAGTAGCCTGGGATAGTAGTCCATTAACATTTGTCCCATCCTTTCTCAGAATAAATGATTTGAGAATATGTACATTGGTTAGT
This sequence comes from Tolypeutes matacus, assembly GCA_026826555.1. Lineage (NCBI taxonomy): Eukaryota > Metazoa > Chordata > Mammalia > Cingulata > Chlamyphoridae > Tolypeutes > Tolypeutes matacus. The sequence continues at coordinate 1,883,467 of JAKSZT010054549.1, read as the reverse complement.
ATGGCAGTTTAAGATAATTTTATGAATCCCCAAAAAGAAAGATTATATTTGTAATCTTTTGAATTAAATTCAGTTAAGGGGCCTGTGATTAGATTACTTGATAGGATTGCTTTAGGGCTTTTTTGCTTGTACTACATCAGTGAGGTGTGACTCAGGTTGAGTCCGTGCCAGCTTCCTGGGTCTGATATAAACAAACACACAGACTGACCGACAGAGGAAAAAAGGAACTGCTGTTTGATCCTGCCACGTGAGAGAAAAGATTGCATGCAACTCAGAGATGAGCCTTATGCCTGATAGCTGGCAGCTGAAATCAGCTAGAGAGAAGAGCAGCTGAGCCTGAGAGTGGAAGCCCAGAGGGAAAGGCAGAGACCAGGCAGAGATCACCCATGTGGCAGATGACTTGGGTAAGAAAGCACTTTAATGGTGCCTTGAGTTGGATTTTTCAAAGCCTTCGAACTATGAGCTTTTGCCCCAAATAAACACCCTTTATAAAAGCCAACACATTTCTGGTACTTTGCATCAGCAGCCCTTTGGCAAACTAAAACAGTAGCTTAAAGCAAGAAAAACTGCATTTTAAAATAGGTTTCAAATTTAACAAAGCTAGAACAAAAGCCTAAGTTGGTAATCATATCAAACTACCAATTTTTCTCAAAATAAAACTAAAACAAACAGTTCCTGAGGTAACTTTGTGGTCCAGTGGAGCACCCAGCACATATTTTACTGCCATGTGAATCTGATGTGTTCCCAGAAGAGACAGAAGTCTTAAGTTTCAAGTAAACGGAGGGAATAATGCCCATTCTTTAATAACCCTGGCAGCGTTCAGATGATGGGCAAGAACAAGACATCATAAGAGAAGTGTAGAAGTTTACAAATTCAGTTCAGGGCCAGGGGGCTGAGGAGTCACTGCGGAGGTATTATGGTATACTGTAATTCAAACTGTTTTAACACTCAGCCCCCAAGGAAAATGTGTGACAGATTATGGCACAGAGAGCTAGTCAAATAAAATAAAGACATTCTAGAAACTCCAGAGCCTGAAGTGCTTTTTTGCATTCTAATATCAGAGCTTAGTGCCAGTGGGAGGAAGATATTTTTGCTTGGGGATAATGGACGGTTATTGCTGTTACGTTGTTGTAGCTGTTATGATGTCACCTTTTATTCTGACCTGTCGTCCTTACTTTTTATTCTCTAGGCTGATTACACTGCAGGGAAAATAGCATAGGTTAACATGAAAGTGAAAACAGAGTTAGGCATGACTGAACCCACGCTTCTGGCTACTGAAAGGATCCAAAGACACAGGTGCTAGCCAAGGTCTGATGTGCGAGTACAGGATTACTGGGGAAAAATATCAAAACAAACCAAAGAACTAGAAACCCACATTTAAGCTACAAATAGTACTTGATAAAAGGATGCTGGGAAGAATCCAGATGAGAAAAGAACCACGAAGTCAGGAAGTAAAATCGAGATTGACAACTTGACAATAAAGGGGTGAATCTGTGAAGCATCAACAAAGCATTGAGGAAATCACAGACTGAGGTTACACTCATGAATTTGCTGAGGGTTTTAGTAGCTATCTACTGATGGCTTAGTAAAAGAGTTAAGCTATGTCATATTAGGTTAAGTAATGGCATTATACACTTTGGACATACCTATCTTAAATCATTTATCCCTGAGATCTCATTAAAATAAAGTAGTTTTTTTTTTTTTTTTTAAATAAAGTAGTTTTATACCAAGTCAGCTAGCTGACCGTGAATTTGCCAAAAAGCCACTGTCAGAGGAAATGTACTACAAAGAAGTAAAAGTACAACAACATGGTCCTAAAGACACTGTGTTTTCTTTTATGCCAAACCACTCCACCCATTCAATCTCTGATAATGGAACACCTTACTATTAGAGCATCACACTGGGCCAGATTCACCAAATTTTCAATGAATGGACCACACAATTTCAGAGTACTTGGGTACAAATAATTACAAAATTCTTTCAAGGCCAACAACGAATTATTTACAGTATTTTAAAAAGGTCCTTTTCAATTCATATTACTTCATTGATGGAAATGACATAAAAGTGTCTAATAATTTTAATGTGTTTCTTAAATAATGATAGAATGATAATGTTTTTTTTTTTTTAAAAAAAAAACATCAATCTTTTCTAAAAGTAGAGAATAAAGAAACAAAATATGAGCTCTTAAATATTGGTATGGACTGAAAAGCAGGAAAATGAAAAAAATTACATCAATAAACATTTAATGAGTGCCAGTTGTGTGTCAGGCATGGTTGGGTTTCTGCAAATTTAAAAGTCCATACTTTAACTGTGATTTTATTTATTTAAGCATTTTTTTTTTTTAAAGGTTTTATTTATTTACTTTATCCATTTTAAACCCCCCTCCCCCATTTGCTGTTTTCTGTCCATTCGCTAGGCAATTCTGTGTCTGTTTCCTGCCATCTCTTCTCATCCTCCTCCTCCAGTCTTCACCAGGATTCGATCCTGGAGACCTCCGATGTAGGAGAGAGGTATTCTGCTGCCTGTGCCACCTCAGCTCCTGGCTTCTGGAGCTTTCGGAGCATCTCGTCTTGTCTCTCCCCTGTTACGTCATCATCCTGCTGCATGGCTCCCGGGGCCGACAGCTCAGCAGCGCACAGAGCCTGGCAGCCCATGCGCCTTCTATATATATATTTTTTATTTTACCGGGAGGTCCCGGGGATCGAACCCAGGTCCCTCCATATGGCAGACGGACGCCCAACCATTTGAGCCACATCCGCCCCCTTAAGCATTGTTTTTATAATAATATTTATTGTCTAGTCTTACATACAAGCAAATATGAGGTATTTCTGTAGCAAAAATCTCCATTGTTTTGCCTACCATGCCAAATAAATCTCGAACACACTGGTGTTTAAACTTTCCTCTATTTAGGAATTAAGCAACTAATGCCCTTTTAACATATTAGGAAGGGTTTCCAAATATATTACTTATACTTCAGTATAATTCTGTGAGTCTGGTAATTCAAATGAGATAGATAATATTTTGAAAAAAATTTAATACAGGAAATATCTAATTATCTGGACAGGGAATTAAAGAGACAAACATTTACTGAATACTTACTTTGCGACCAATACCATGCTACATTTCTTATTATTTTCTACCATAAATCATGTCTTTAAAATTAACTGGTTTCTTCTTGGGGATAATCTCAAACTTTTGAGAACTATCAAAATCTTTGTTTGATCACTATTTTGGCCCAAGTCTTTCACATATTATTCATTACCTACTCTTCTAGTGTTTGGGAATTTCAAAACTAATTTTAGCTTATAACACTATTACTATCACTTAATCTACTATTCATACATTTTGTATTCCATTTATATTTTAATTCTAAAATTTTTCTCTCAGTGCAAAATTAGAAAAGAACCGATGCACTTTTCTGGAAGATAAAAACAAACCCATAATTCTTCCTTCACTTATCTGGATATTTCAATGTAAGGGTTTATATTCAAAATTATTTAAAAAATGTTTGCCAAATGTGTGCTATCATATATTACAATATTTTTCTTTTCAAAAGTAAACCATATTCCAGAGAAAGTTAAGTTACAGAGTAAAGTTCTGAAAAAGATGCTAAAGGCAAAGAAGTTCTACTATAAACAAGCCTTTATGGACCAATATTCCCTAAACTTACTTTACCAGAGATCTCATTTTCATGCAGCACAATGTAGGATATTCTAGCATTATTGAGCTTCATAACGGTTAGAGAAATAATGCTATGTAATTGGCAGGTATTACATTAAATACACAAGTAGATGATTAATGATTTACAAATGAACAAAATCTCTAGAAACCTGGCAAAGGGATTCACTGAAGTTAAATAAACATCTATATTTAGAGGAAAATGGGACTAAATAGATGAGAGAAATAGTGTAAAGTATGATTTTGCCATGAAAATTTCCTGCTTATCCAGTCTATCGTAAACATGCAAAAAAACAAACAAAAAGCCCACAACATTGCAATCACATTTATGCCACTTTTGATAACATAATATACATATATTTCTGGTAAACTGGTTTCAAAGAACATACAGGACTGAATCATTTTACACACGTGAAATGCTTTTTTTATTTTAAAGAACAGTTAACAGAATTTTCCATTCTGCAAAAGCAACACTTCTTTAAATTTTCCCACAGTAGCTATTTGTGAATGACTTTGCCACAGTCTATGAAATAATCTTATTACTTTAGGAACCTTAAATGAATCTCCAACTGCCATGGTAAAAGTATTCTGCTAAAACAAGTGGAGATAAGCCGGGTATGCACGCTGCCCAAGGTCACACAAGTGAGTCAGTATTAAAGAAGTGGGAATAGATTTCTTGAGTACTGTCATCTAGGCCTCATCTTTAACTGCTAGCCCTCCCTTTTCATGAATATACCAGCTAAATTATACACCCACCTCCTTCGCATGTGCCAATCGTGGAAAATGGCATAGTGGGGGCAGTTCACAAAATAGATATTTCAGGAAAGCATCACATAATTGCCTGGCATTTGAAGGTACTAAGCCTTTAGTATTCTCTTCCTATTCCTCCCACCCTCCACACCATTTCCTGGAACTTTTAAAAAACTCCCTACCTGACATTTATATGTACTAAGCGATGTCACTTCCCCTAAGGAAATAAATATGGTAATTTTATGCTTTCTCTTCAAATCTCCAAAAAATGAAAGTGTTTATCTCAAATGATGATGTGATTTTAATTTCCAAAAGAATAGGTTGAATATGCTAAAGATTTGGTTGCCAAGTTTACCTATTATAAATAATCAAAATCATGTTCATTATGCAATAAATTTTCACATTTGAAATACTACATGCTATAATAAGAACTTGTTCTTAGCTATTACATAATGTGAAAAAAACCCACAAAATTTCCCCTTAACTTCACGGATGAAAAAGCACACTGGATAAGAAAAATAATCACAAAACAGTTAAATAAGATTATCTTCCTAGCAATCACCATAATATGAACTCATGGGAACTAAGAGAAGCTCAAAAAGGTAAAACTATTATTTTGCTTCTAACACCTCTTTCTGTAGCTATTAACTAAAAATAGAATAACCTCTAAATATGAATACTGAGTAACTGCAACAACTTATATTTTACTGCAACAACTTATATTTTACAAAGTGCTGTCAATCTCATTTGATTTTAGAGTATCTTAAATGACAAAAGCCAACTTTTATTTTTGAACCACCTATTTGACACTATGTACATATTACTGTGACAGGCCCTCTCATTTTATTTAAAGAATTACTGTTCTTATACTAAATAGACCCTACTTATGACTTTATTAAATATACTGTAGAAATGTGAGAGCAAAATTTATAGTTTTATTAAAATACAAGAACAACCATGTTACTCCATTCAAACAGACAAATCCTGAGTCTCTCCGCAACAATTCTGCCAGCATTATACAGCGCAAGTGAGCAAATGAAATTTCTGGGGAACAGGAACGAGTATCATCGTGGCAATTTATGAACTTGTCACCTCAGAAATGTGCTGGAAATATTTCAGAAGAGTGAGATTCAGATTGCAGGAACAATTTTCTCCCAATCTCAGTTAAGTTTACTTGCTACATAAAGTATCAGCTTAACATGGAACAGGCAGAAGGTATTAAGTAAAGACATAGCCTTGCTAAGAATAACTGATAGATTAAAACAAAATAGAATAAAACAGCTGATTAACTCACCAAATAGCCTTTTGCTAAAACCCTGTATTCTTCTCTTTGTTTCAGGCTTCTGGTTCCCAAAGACAAATTACATGCTGACAGAATGATGACAAAAGGGCACACTGTGATCTCTTTTCTCTTCTTCCCACTAGAGGAAAACTAAACCACACTGCAGTCTCCAAGAGTAAGTATTTCATGTGAGCATGCTCAGTATCTAATTTAAATGACTTGGTCCTTCCTCTCGGCATGAGATGGCCTACTTCCAAACAAACTCAGACTGCTGCAAATCAGGGGAAGACCATGGGCTGCATAAACTAAACAGAACCACCAAATGATAATTCATTTGCTTTTAACTTCATGATATTTGTGATTCATTTAACTTGATGTGAATGGAAATGATTATTTCTAACTTTTATCAAAATAAGCCCCTAGGTTTCAATATTTCATGAACTACGCCAACATAAATAGCCCTAAATGCGGGAATGGTTTGGAAGTGGGTTTGTTGTTGTTTTGGCAGACACGGGGGGGGGGGGGGGGGGGGGGGGAGGGGGGGGGGGGGGTTTGTAATTTTTGACTGATTTGGGAAGATAAAGCTTCAAGATTGCATTTTTTTCACTCTTTACCTTGTCTAAGATTGCACTTTAAAAGCTGTGTTCTAAATCCACTAATCCAAGCCCAGGAGAGCCTGCCACTGGCTGAATGGAGTGGACCTTCCACCTTTAAACAAGCACATATGCTAATTTCCACTTTTACCTTTTTCACCACCCTTCCTGGTCTGTTCCATCACCTTCCTATTGTAAACCACAGACACAGACACACAACTGAATGCTGGACGCCTGGGAAAGTGAGGAGGCACAGGAAACAGGGACACAAAGTCCATGGCAGCAGCTAAGATCAGGCACTTCATAGATGCTGAGACAGAAATCATTAAAAGGTTCAAGAGGTCATAAAAATAAAATATTAGGGAAGCGGCTGTGGCTCAATCAGTGGGGCTCCCGTTTACCATATGGGAGGCCCCGGGTTTGGTTCCCGGGGCCTCCTGGTGAGGGCAGGCCCGCCCGCATGGCGTGGTTGGCTGGCCCAGCGAGCACAAGCAGCAGGGGGGGGATAGATGAATAAATAAATAAAAAATCTTAAAAAATAAAAAAAATAAAAAAAATGAAATATTAAAGGAATAAAGAAAATCACAGAGAACTATTTGTGGAACCATATCTAATTCTAACTCCTTTTCAGAAAACAAAGTGTTAAATTCAAAGATGGCTACCAACACACCAACATTTTCTTTAGCATTCTACCAAAGTAACTCATTCTGATCACCAACAAGCTTTAAGCAGGTTTAATTACAAGGTCTGTGAGTACTGCAGACTACATAGCATCCAATATCTAAAGAAAAAGCCCAGGAAAAGAAAGAGGACAAAATAAAAGCAAACATCAGGAGACCCAGCAAAGTGTTGATATATGTACATATGGTTAAGTCTAAGTAAAGTGCTGTACGTGTTAGGGCGGGGTTCCTTAGAATATGGTACCTAAAGTACTCAGAGTACATGATCCTTGAATGAGAAAGTGAGAGCTCTTCAGTAAAGACAAAACAAAACAAAACCTGATCCCAACCAGCAATGATGAGGCAAGAGTACATACAACCAAAATAAGGGTATTATGGCAAGAGAGGCACTTTAGGGCTCTGGAGAGTGTAGAGGGAAGAGATTAAAGCTTCTCATGTGGGGAATTAGGGAGGTTTTTATGAGCAGATGACCTTTCTAAACTGCCAAGGCTCGGGACCATTAAGGGGAAGGAGGGAAGAGGAAAGAGACAAGTCAAAGGCTGTCTGAGGATGGGGAACCTGATGGAGAGGAGAGAATGCATGGCACTGGAGATATGAGCGCTGGGAAGGGAATGCTGTTGATACTGGGAAAAGGGAAACAAGAAGCTAATTATTCTGGAATGGAATTGGGCAAGCAGGGGCAAGAAGCTTTCTCCACCCTAGAAAAAGGAAGAGTTAGAATCATGTCTTAGGGTCATGAGCAGAGTGACAGAGTCAACTCTAAGACAGACAGACAGATACAAAAATATTCTGGAAGATGAATGTCCCTATTAGGTAAAAGAGACTAACTTCAGCCATATCTACCTTTCAAATTCATATTCTGAGTTCCTCCATATCACTTAATTGCTCTTAATCCCAATTTCCCCTCTCTCCTATACATTCAATTTAAGCATTCAGATTTAAAATTGCAATTACATGTGTCTGTTGATGTTAATTGGAGGTTGTTTTTACTTTTTTTCCCCCTTACATCTTTACCTCCCATCACTCTCCTCCTTTTACTTACTGGCTTGCCCTTTTCCAGTCAGCAAAAACTGGTAAAGTGATTCCCTAATACCATTCTTATATGAATGAATGAATTTTAAAAAATGCAACCAAAGATACAGCCTATTTCTATGACCCCTGAGTACCCTGACAAGTTTACACAGCTAGAGCACCCACTGCAGGCACACACACGAGTGTGGGTGGCTCCCTCTATGACCAGATACCTGGCATGCATTCCTTCCGTGATCTGTGTGAATGATCCGTGAGACTTACATTGCAGTTTATTTTTTCCCATAGGGTCACACCAGAATCACCTGGGTAGCCGGGGGCGGGGAGCGGGATATATACGCTCAGGGTCCAGAAACCTTTCAATCTGACCTCTCAGACTGGGGCCAGCCATCTTAGAAAAGATTCCGAGATGATGCTGAGGTTCCCATGGTTAAGAGCCACTGCTCTAGGTGCTCACTAGTTTACAGGGTGTCTCAGGGTGAAAAGGACACGAACAAATAATTGAGAGACAATGTTAGAGAACTGCAAAGGAAGTACAGTGAAGATGAATAATTTTGCTTGGTGGTGCAACAGAGATCAGAAAATATTTGAGCAGGATTGGAAGAAGGAACAAAATGTCCAAGTATAAGAGGGGGAGGAATGGATACTTTAATAAGAGGAAACAGAGGTTGGCGGCGCGGGGCTGAGGGCTCTCAGTCAGAGCGATCATGTCGCACAAACAAATTTACTATTCGGACAAATACGACGACGAGGAATTCGAGTACCGGCATGTCATGTTGCCGAAGGACATAGCCAAGCTGGTCCCTAAAACCCATTTGATGTCTGAATCGGAATGGAGGAATCTTGGTGTCCAGCAGAGTCAGGGATGGGTACATTATATGATCCATGAACCTGAACCTCATATTTTGCTATTCCGGAGGCCACTGCCCAAGAAGCCAAAGAAATGAAGCTAGGGAGCCATTTTCCAGCCTCAAGCTGTACACAACTGTCCTTGCTTGCTAACATCTTTCTGATATGTTGCCTTCTTGTTTCTCACTTTGATATTTAAAGGATGTTCAATATACTGTTTGAATGTGCGGTGACTGCTTTGCCTCTTGAGCAGAGCCACTACCACCACTGCCCAGCCAGATGAGTGGTCTGTGGGCCGCAGCCTCAGCTCAGTGTGTCCCCAGAAGCCATGGTGGGCTCTGTATCCAGCAGAACACACCTGGCAGATGGAGGAAACATCTGAGAATAAGAGCCATGGCTCAGTTACAGGGATTGTGTAAACTTGGTGTTTTGTTTTTTTTTCCCAGCCGGGTGTTATATGTGGTGACTTGTGGCTTTACATTTCAATGTATTGGAAACTTACCATTTTATTCAAGAAATTTGTTCCATATTAAAACCCTTGATTAAAGAAGACATTTTTATAATCCAAAAAAAAAAAAAAAAAGAGGAAACAAAGAACCAATGTGGAGGAGGCATAAAGCCAGAGCAGGTACATGATGTGCTGGGAAAGACAGTTCCAGGGTGGCTAGGGAAGGGGCAGCGAAGCCGAAAGAGGCCTGTGGGGAGCATGCGCAGTTCATGAAAGGCCTTTAAAGTAATCCTGGAGTTTGGTGCGTTAATGGCTGAAAGAATTTATCCTCACAAGCATTTCAGAGACACTAAATATTTTGAAATAGTGTAATGACATGGTCCTATTTATGCTTTTAAATGCTGATGAGGGAAGGAAGGTGGCCTAAGCGGGTTTGGTTCCCAGTGCCTCCTAAAAAAAAAAGTAACAAAAGACAAACAGACACAGCAAGAGTGGGTGGGGAGAGATAAACAAATAAATGCTGATGGCAGTTTGTAGAAAATGGAAGGGAAGCAGGAAGATTGACAGCTGGGTGGCTGATTAGTAGTAGGAGATCTAGATTGAGATTTTAGGTAGTACTTTGAAGGAAGGGCTGGAGAGGAAATAAGGAATTTGAGAGATTTTAAAAGACAATAGGATATGGTGCTGGACTGGATACAGGGGTCAAACAGATGTTAAAGCAGAGAACACCTACAAGGATCCTGCTTGAGGCAACTGGGTGGAGACTACTGATGCAAAGGGTGGTTACTTGGCTGTATTTAAAGGAGAGTGGGCTCACCAGGGGAGAGGGGACAAGCAGGGAAAACCAGCTGAGTTTCAAATAGGTGGAGGTGAGAGTTCTGACAGTCACCGGGCAACATCTAGCACAGATAGAAGGAAATATGCATCTAGGGTTCAAGAAAGAGATACAAATCTACAGAATAAGAAGAGATATACTGGGCAACATCTAGCACAGATAGAAGGAAATATGCATCTAGGGTTCAAGAAAGAGATACAAATCTACAGAATAAGAAGAGATATCAGATAAAGAGCCCAAGAAAGAGATCAGAAAAGACAGAACCACCCCCATCCATCAAGCATGATATTCAGGAACCCAGGTAAGGAAACATCAAGAAGAGGTCAAACTGTCAAGGACAGAAAGGTCAAGGAGACCAATGACTGAAAAAGGCCTGTGGACTCATCCACTGGATGCTGTCACAAACATTGTGAAAATTACAATAGCATTGTGAGGTCAGAAAATCAGCTTACAGAAGGCAGAGGAGTGCCTGAGTCCCGAGGAAAGACTCAATAGCCTTATGCTATTTACCCTCAAACAACACTATGTGATAACTCCGCTAAAAATCTCAAATAAAGATGAGAAAAGGGAGGCACTTTGATTCTCTTGGTGTCTTAACCACCATACTATTCACAATACTATACTATTCACCACCATTCACTATACTGCCTCTCAACCATTAGTGTAAGATTCTCTCTCTTTTTTTTAAAGTATGGCAATAAATAACTGCTAACATTTATAGACTGTCTTAAATATATCATTTCAACTCAATATTCACAACTTCCCTTAAGGCAACAGATACATTATTCTCCCTATTTTACAAATCTGGAAACTAAGGCTCAGAGGTCACACAGATAAGTGAGCTGAGTTAGAATTGAATCCAGGCTTTTAAACTCCAAAACCTATGGAATAAATGAGAGAAAGAGGAGGAGGCAGAAGAACTGAAAAGGATTTTCAATACCTATGGAAATGTGGAGAGGGGGGTGAAGGAATGGATAACTGCCAAGGGAAGGACCTGTAGAAAGGCAAGGGGGACTAACTTGGTTTTTATTTAGTTTTATTGTGGTATAATCTATATTCCATAAAATCTACCCACTGTAGGTGTACATTCAATGACTTTTAGTAAGTTTATAGAGTTGTGTAATTGTCACCACAATCCAGTTTTAGAGCATCACCCCTAAAGGTTCCCTCATGTCCCCTTTACACCCACACTCACACCCCCAGCCCCACACGACCCATGATCTGCTTTCTGTCTCTGTACTTTGTCTTGTCAGGAAATTTCATATACACGGAAACATGCAATGTATAGTTTCTGTGTCTGGCTTCTTTCAAGTAGCATTACGTTTTAAAGGTCATTCATGTTATAACAAGTATTAGTATTTGAACATTCCAGTACAAGTATTTCTGTAGACATGTTTCATTTATGTTTCCTAGATAATCTTTGGGATCAAATTGTTGGGTCAAGTTTACATTTATTATTTTTTTTTTTTTTTTTTACCAGGAGGTCCCAGGAATCGAACCCGGGTCCCTCCATATGGGAGACGGACGCCCAACCAGTTGAGCCACATCCGCCCCCCTACATTTAACATCTTAAGAAAGTACCATAATTTTTCCAAAGTAACTATCATTTTTATATTCCCATCATTAATATGATTTCGATTTTCCACATTCAACAATAGTTCATATTAACATCTGTATTAGTCAGCCAAAGGGGTGCTGATGCAAAGTACCAGAAATCTGTTGGCTTTTATAAAGGGTATTTATCTGGGTAAAAGCTTATAATTACAAGGCCCTAAAGAGTCCAACTCAAGGTAACATAAGAGGTACTTCCTCACCCAAAATCTGTTGCTACATGGCAGGTGACATACGTGAGGGTTCACCCTTCCTCTGACCTCTTAAGGCTCCGTGGTCCCAGCTTCTTCCCATCTCAGTTGTAGGCTGGCATAAGGCTCTTCTCTCCTCCTGGGACTCATTTCTTTCCGGGCTCAGCTGCTCTTTCTCTTCACAAGGTTAGCTGTAAACTATCAGGCAAATGATTCATCTCTCTTCCCAGGGCCTCTGCCGTGTCTATGGAGCTCTCTCTCTTCCTCTGTGCTCTTCTGTGTGTATCTACTTCTGTGTTTTTGATTGAGTGTCTGTTTATATAGCTCACCAAAGGGGCAGGGACTCAACCCTGCATGTCCTAATGATGTGGGCAAATCAAAGCCCTAATCTTGATTCAATCAAGTAAACATAAAGCCCTTGAATTTAATACAATCAAAGGGTATCATGCTAAGACCAGTTTACAAACATAATCAAGATCTCTTTTTGGAATTCATAAATAATATCAAACTGCCACAACATCCTTTTTTTTTTTTTTTTTTTTTTTTTGAGGTACCGGGAGCCGGGGATTGAACCCGGGACCGCATATGTGGGAAGATGGTGCTCAACCACTGAGCCACAGCAGCTTCCCTGAGTTGGTTTTTTTTGTTTTGCTTGTTGTTTGTTTTTTTTCAACACTGGGGCCTCCCATGTGGGAGGTGGGAGCTCAACTGCTTGAGCCACATCTGCTCCCTAACATCCTTTTTTATTGTAATCATTCTAGTAGGTATGAGGCAAGTTAGCTGAAGGAAAAGGAAGATGAGTCACAGCTGGGACCCGGCAGAAAACAAGGCTGCATGACATGTGGTTGTGAAAACCCACCCAGAAACCCCAAGGAAAAGACCACACGGGACCTCGGCCATGAGATCCCATTTGGGGTCAAGGGGAAGCCCGGATCCCTTCAAAAGGCCTCACCATTGGCCCCCTGAGAACTGACAGGTGGGGTAACCAAAACGAACCGCAAACAGCTCCCCCATCATTAGGAAGGGGTGGAATGAATGATGGCTTAATAAAGCAGCCCCACAAGTCCAAACACTCTCTGCCTAGAGGAGCCAGCATCTACAATTTTAGATACGTAATTCTGTTCTCTTCTCCCATTTCTACATAAACTACTGGCCTAACTAAACCGACATATTCTTAAATTCCTTTATGTAACATAGCCAAGAACTTAGAGGAATCCATCCTCCTCCAACTTCAGGTATTTCATTATGGTTTTAATCTGTGAGTTCCTAACGTCTAATGATGGTGAACATTTTCACTCATACAACTTCTTTCATGAAATATGTGTTTAAATCTTTTGCACATTTTAAAATTGGGTTGTTGTTGTTATCAATATGTAAGAATTCTTTATATATTCTGGATTTGAGTCCTTTGTCAGATACATGACTTGCAAGTATTTTCTCCCAGTCTGAGACCTGTCTTTTCATTTTGTCTTTCAGATCAAAAGTTTTAAATTTTGATAAAGTTTAATTTAACGATTTTTTTCTTTTGGATCTTGATTTTGGTATCTTATCTAAGAAACCTTTCAGAGACCCAAGTTTAAAAATATTTTCTATTTATTTGTTTTTTAAGTTTTATAGTTTTCATTCTTACATTTAGGTCAATAATCCATTCTGAGCTTTTTGTGTATGTATGCTGTGAGGTAAGGGTCTAACTTAAATTTTTTTTTTTGTGCGCGGGGGGGGGAGTGGGGGGAGAGGGGGGCCCTTTGGATATCCAATTTTCCCAGTACCATTTCTCGAAAAGATTATCCACTGAATTTCTTTGGTATCTCTGGCAAAATTCCTTCTTGGTTATGGAAAGGAGAAATCACAAGCAAGGAAGGAATTAAGAAGAATGAAGATATAGTCAGATTTGGGGTTGAAGAAGAAGAAAAATCTAACCAAGTTCATTCCTGACGGTTTCTAGTCTTGTCTACCAGACTGTTCAGTGGTCTACTAGGAATGAAGATGAGTGCAACAGTGTTGAGGCAAGTAACAAAAGGTTTGGAACATTTGTTGTGGAGAATAGAAAAATGACTGGACAATGAAGCCAATGAGTTCGCAATGCTGTTTTCTCTACTATATTAGGTGACTAAGAAGTAAAGCTGGTCTTTGGCCTGCACACAGATCCTGAGACTTCCATTCAATCTTCCATTCCCAGGAAGAATGAAAAGGAAATCTATTCAGCAGGAAGGAGAAAAGATTAAAAGATTTAACTGTGACTCTTCAAATAGTCTGAGATTCCACCTAATTTAGAGAATAAAATATAGAATCAGTTCCACATGGTTTTCCAAAACACAACTCAGGCCTTTGAATGTGTTTTTCACCAGCAGCTTCTATGCTCATCAAGTTTAATGCTGTTTTTTTTTTTAACTGGGACTTAGGATCTGAGGAAAGAGAAACTTGCCACATGGATATTTATATCAAGCTTTATATAAGAGTAGCTGGCTACTGAGCAACTGGAAGCCACCAAGATCACACTGTCATTTATTCATGAAACAAGTCTAAAAGACTAAGTCTAATTAAATGGGGTGTAGGGGAAATGGGCGGTAGAGGGCAACAGCAGCGGGATCTTGAAGATGGGAAATGAACCACAAGTTAGAAACAGCCACTGCCACCACCATAGCCCTTTCCTCCTTTAAGATAAAATGAAGGTATAACACAGTAACAGTCACAAAGTGTTGACACTATATATTGTTGGCAAAAGATACCCAGATATATTTTATTGCTTTCTCACTCAAAAATTTGCAGAGGACATTATAAATTAAAGAAAAAGTGAAGAGCTTTGATTTTAAAATATTTAATTTAATAACTAATACAATTAAGCATTCTCCCCAAATACACACAGCAAGGAAATGAGTCTCAGGAGTAGTACAAATGAAAAAGAAATATTAACAGGAAGAGTTTGCATAAAATCTGGGGCATATACTTGGAAAGAGGGTCTAAATTACTCTGCAAGATAATTTGTTACTGTCTAAAAGGAAAGAATTGTAAATTTTAAAACATTTTCATAAAATAAACTTAAATATTGCAATGTCTTTTTCTGTAGCGATAAGCTCTTGGCATCTACTTAACATGTGGCAAGATAATGAATAGACCTAATTATATATTATTTTGGGATTCAAGTTCTATCTCTTGCTATAGACAATGATTAGACTAAAAGAAAATCTCTCATGCTTTACTTAAAAAAAAAAAATAGCAAATAGAAAACAATTTTACTGCTGAATTAAGATTTAGAAGAGAAAAGTATTTTTAAAAAATATTGCTTTATGTAAATGAAGAGAATGGGGGTGGGGCAGAATAATTCCTGCTTTCTACTAGGAGACAGAACAATAAATATTTTTAGTGCCCCCTCCCTAGAATTAGAAGTCAAGGTTTTTTTTCTTCTCTGTCTAATGATATTCTTAATCAAATAGTTCAAATATTACCTTAAGTATTAAAAAATTTGTAACCTTTAAAAAGCATTTGTTCCCTTTGTTTGTTCATTACACAAACAGATGTATTAAGAATACAGCAGTATAAAGTCTATGCTCTCCTGAAGCTTACAGTCTGATGGTGGAAGCAAAGACTATATAAGACAGTGGAAGGGGGTCATACAGAGAACCCTTCTGGGGATGCTAAGATAGGTTAAGTGAGAGAGTGGACGGTTAGGAAAAGCCCTAGGGGGCAACATTTAAGCACTGACTTATAGAATAACAAGGAGAGGAGAAAAGAGATGCTGGCAGAACAGCAGTCTAAAGGCTCCAAGGTAGGAACAAGCTTGGCACATCTGAAGAACAAAGCGTAGGCCTCTGTCTAGGGTGGTGAGGTGAGGAGAAACAGTATTGTAGGTCAACAAGCGTCGGACTGGTAAGCCAGAGACAGCTCTGGATGCGGCACGACCGGCTTATGCCATAAGAAGAATGACTGGCGCAGTGTGGAAAGTGGATTGCAAAGAAGCAAGAGTAGAAGCAGGGGCAGTGGATGTGGCTCAAGGGGTTGAAAACCTGCTTCCCACATGGGAGGTCCCAGGTTCGGTCCCTGTGCCTCCTAAAAACAAAAAACAAAACAAAACAAAAACCAAAAAGCAAACAAATGCAAAAACCAACTCAGGGGAGCCAATGTGGCTCAGTGAATGAGCACTGGCTTCCCACTTAGGAGGTCCTGGGTTCAATCTCGGGTTCAACTCAAAGAGCAGAAGCAGGGGAAGAGTTGAGAGGCTACTGCAATTGTCTGGGTGAGACATGATGGTGGCAGAGTGGAGGGTATGTGATAGACGGAGAGAGGTTTGGGATATGTTTTAGAGGACGCATTACCAGGGCCTTCTGATAGACTAAGGGTGGGGGATAAGGAAAGAGAGAAATTTCACTGCAAAGTTTTTATCTGAAACATTCAGTGGGTAGGGTGGGGGGAAGAAAGACCTCAGTTCTGGCTGAAACATTAGACACTGTACAGAGAGGTTAGCAAGTGTGGAGATTAAAGCGGTCTAGGCCGCAGATACAGGTTTATGGGTGACTGGCATATAGCGTGCAAAGAGCCTTGGAACCGAACGAGATGACCTAAGAGAGAACACAAGATTGACCTTGTGTTGTCATCGTTATTTTATATCATTCACTTGGCAATACCTCCTATGTGCCAGGTCCTATCTATGTGAAAAAGCCAGATCCTTGCTCTCATGGAGTTTACAGTCTATCCGAGAACACAAATACAGATATAATACATACGTAAATTATATAGTGTGTTAGAAGGTGGTTAGTTAGTGCTATGGAAAAACAGTAGAGGAGTCAGGAGTGAAGCTAAGGTGATGGAATTATCTGGGGGTTAGGGTAAGCCTCATACAAAAGATGAGATGTGAGCAAAGAGCCAGGCTGAGGGAAGGGATGGAGCTAATTGTCTTTGCCAGGCCTCAGACAGGAATAAGCAAAATCTTTGGAAAGCAGCCTCACTGGCATGTTTGAAGCAGAGGAAAAAGAGTCGGTAAAGGAATGGATAAAAAGCATGAAGCCCAGGAGTGTATGAAGGCACGGAGCTAAGGGAAAAACGGTGTCCAGGACCAAGTTTGCTGAATGCTCGGAGAGGACGAGAAAGGTCAGAACAAGGATGCTCTTCAAGTGGGAAGGGCAACGTGGAGTCGGCAGAGAGGGGCGCCATCTCTCTACAGGGTGTGAGGAAGGGGCCCGGCTGGGCTGGCAGGAGGCACATTTACTTCCAAATGCAAAGGCAAGCCGGCTCTCAGGACTTACCAAATTCTTGGTCTACTGCAGCAAAAACAAGAATTTAAAAATTTTCAATAGTGTTAACATAATCAGTTCTGAAATCCAAAAAACCCATTTTGCTTATTGCCTCATTCTAGTAATTCTAAACGTTATAAAAATTTCAAAGGGAAGTATCTTAAAGCGAAGTAGTGGGTTGCTTTTCATTCTCCTGGTAGCATAGACAGGTCCTCGCTGTTCCCACGCTGCCACTTAGAGAAGGAGGAAAAGATGAGTGTTTCTACCTTCCTGAGTTGCAGAAGGTAGAAAGGAAGCTGTGTAAGCAGAACTTATGGGAACAGGCATTCCACGCAAGTGATATTCTACATCAGGGGTTGGCAAACTGTGGCCTGTGGACCAAATTTGGCCTGCTGCCTGCTTTTGTAAATAAAGTTTTATTGGAACACTGCCATGCTCCTTTGCTTATATCTTATCTTTGGCTGCTTTCTCACTACACAGCTTAGTTGATAGTTATGAGAGAGACTGTTTGGGCCACAAAGCTTACAATATTTACTGTCTGACCGTTTTGCAGAAAAAAGTTTGTGACCTCTGCTCTAGATTTAGACTTTGACATTTGCAGATAAGGTTCTGAGTGTTGATGACGAGACATAAATTCAAGGACAGCAGGCTGTAAGTGAACTTTAAATGTAAAAGGGGATGTAATGTTAACATTTTTTAAAAAGAAGTCTTAATAATTAGAAGAGGAACCGAATATAGTAAAATTCACAAGAATGAGGGTTTTGTTAAAAGCACGCCTTTAAGATAATTTATAAGCTTAATAGGGTCCATGTGGAAACACATGAAGCCAAGATTGAACAAAGCCAACATGAATGTTATGTTGACTGAATTAGGTTATTGTGAAAAAGCAACTTCTAAACTGTAATCAGTTTCTTATACTAAGCTGGAAGTTGGATATGACGTTATTATTTACTAGAAATCTATTCTGGTGTATTGTTAAAAGAGTTTTGATTTTTTTTTTATCTCAAAGTTGGCCTGCAGTATAGTTTTGAGGATATACCCCCAAGTAATAGCCCCCTTCTACCTATCTGTCCTGCAGAAGGCCTTCAAGAGAGACGAGTCTTATGATACATGGCAGACAAACTGAAAAATGAAACTTCTGGGTACGAGCCACTGATTTCAGGACTTTGGGTGGATGAGCAGCTGGACTAGGAGATCGCAGAAGAAATATTTTCCTTATAATACCAGCAGCACATATCCTCCTTCTGGGTTGGTGATGGGATCATTCTTAAAATCTAGTTTTCTAAACTAGGGAAAAGGATTTATACTAAATACAATGTACTTTTTTTTTTTTTTTTTTTTTTTTTAACCGGGAGGTCCCGGGGATCGAACCTGGGTCCCTCCATATGGGAGATGGACGCCCAACCAGTTGAGCTACATCTGACCCCCAATGTACTTTGAAGTTATGGTACGAAGGAAAAAGTTTTAGAGGTAAACTTATTTTAGCATTTTAATTTCAGAAAATAACAACAGCTACCATTTACTGTACCAGGCACTGTGCTGAGCACATTCAAAAATTGGTTTATTTAATCCTTAAAATAACTCAGTAGGGTAAGAAATACTGGTATCCCTACTTAACACATGAGTACACTGAACTTTAATAAGAGTTTAACTTGCCCGAATTTAGTGGCAGGACCAAGACTTGAATCCAGAGACATCTCACAACAAATCTCTCCACACCCCACTGCTAGTCCAGGTACATGTCCTCTTATGCCTGACTCCTGGTGCTTTCCTGTCCTTTTACTCTTCTTTCCTCCCACCCCTCTCCTTTTCCCTTTCACTCTCACTTTATTAGTGTGTAATCACATAGCTAGCACATGCTTATCAAACAATTCATATGCACAAAAGGATACAAATTAAGAATTCAAAGCCTTCACCCATACTGTCAATATTTACTGCCTTGCATGTAGCTTGTTTGTTATACTCAAGATAATGTGTATAAATACCATATGTTCACATCAAAATCTTCTGTGATAGTACATACACTTCTTCCTCTTTGTTTTAACTGCTGCATGATCTGTTCCACAGTACAGATATACTGTAATTTGTGAGGTCATTCCCTATTGATTGCTCTCTTGCCTTTTTTTGACATCTCATTTCTTTCTTTGTTGCTGTTTATATAACTTTTCATAGTGAGCACCTGGTGATTGCCTTACCTACACTGATAGAGATGACTGAAGTGTATCTATGGAGTTATAATTTTAAAAAGCCAACAGTTGTTATGTTTTTTCCATGACCTTTTATGGTATTTTATTGAGTTCAATTTCTTGAGTAGGACTTTGTTTGTGCACCATGAGGTCTTATGATCCTTTCCTAAACTCCTTGAAAAATCTGTCTCTTTTCTCAGTTATCAACAAATTATGTTTTATGTGTCAACACTGATTTTAAAAATTTTAGGGATCAGCTATTTCGACCAAATATTTTTTTTGTTTGTTTTTTGCTTTTTGTTTTGGTACCAATAAGTCTTTATTTATTTATTTTATTATCCCAGGGAAAAGAGGAGAAGGAGAAAGGGTCAGCATTTGTTACAAAATGATAGCAGAAGGGAAAAGAAATACCCAGTACAAAATCCACCATCAAATAAATACACACCAGTGATGGGGTCACCAAAGCCCAAGGGTGCTCAGTCCCCTGCAATTCAGGAACGAGAGGAAAGAATTAGGGAAAGAACAGACAGATACATGCTTTCCTACCCTCTTTTCCTCCCCATAAATTCAAGATTCCACACAAAGCTTTGGCTTCTAGCAGTAAATATGGAGCTACATTCTTTCATCTCCTATTAAACAGTCTTGTGGCTACTTTGACATAAGTTTTTTGCACCTGCATAAAAGTTCCTGAGTGATTTGGATATACATTTGCCTTCCCTTTCTTGATCTCTCACCCTCACTTTCTACATGGAAACCAACCCCTCCCCCTTTTTACATTTAAAGTTCACCCACAGGCGATTGTCCTTGAATTTATGTATCTCATTAACACTCAAAACCTCATCTGCAAATGTAAAAGTCTAATCTAGAGCAGAGATTAAGGAACTTTTTCTGCAAACGGTCAGACAGTAAATATTGTAAGCTTTGTGGCCCAAACAGTCTCTCTCATAACTATCAACTAAGCTGTGTAGTGAGAAAGCAGCCAAAGATAAGATATAAGCAAAGGAGCATGGCAGTGTTCCAATAAAACTTTATTTACAAAAGCAGGAAGCAGGCCAAATTTGGTCCACAGGCCACAGTTTGCCAACCCCTGATGTAGAATATCACTTGCGTGGAATGCCTGTTCCCATAAGTTCTGCTTACACAGCTTCCTTTCTACCTTCTGCAACTCAGGAAGGTAGAAACACTCATCTTTTCCTCCTTCTCTAAGTGGCAGCGTGGGAGCAGCGAGGACCTGTCTATGCTACCAGGAGAATGAAAAGCAACCCACTACTTCGCTTTAAGATACTTCCCTTTGAAGATTTGCTATGTCTTCTTTATAAGGGCTCACATTCATTAACAGTGCTTACAAACAGGGTCACCACACGCAGGAGCCAGCACCCAGGGGCCCCCAGTGGGTCTCACCTCCTCGTATCCCCCCTTTCCACACGGAATAGATCTGACTTGGGCACCCAACAGGAGCCGGCAGAAATGACAGGGCCTGACTTCTGGGCTGAGGTCGCTGCAGTTACACTGGCTTCTGCTCTGCTCCTTCTTGGATAGTGGGCTCTGGGAACCAAGGCTTCCTGAGGTGACTGCGGCCCGACCAACCTCCTGACTACACTCTCCTAAGGGACCCTGAGCCAGAGGCCACCCACCTACGCCACTTCCACAATCCTTGACCTACAAAAACTGCGATATCAAATATTTGTTTTAAGCTGCTAAATTTGGAGGTAATTTGTTATGTACCAATGGTTAATGAAAACACAATACTTCCTCATTTTTTCATCGATAACATATCCAACCAAATTTGAAACTCTGTAAGCCTAGAAATCTTAGATGGGGACAGGGAGACACTTTGAAACCCAAATCTGGAGTCTAAAAAAATGTCAGATTTAGACATATTAAAACGATGCTTTTGGGAAACGGATGTGGCTCAAGAAGTTCGGCGTCCGTCTACCATATGGAGAGACCGGGGTTCGATCCCCGGGACCTCCTGGTAAAAAAATAAAAATAAAATAAAAATAAAATAAAATAAAATCTTCTGGGAAAAAAAAAAAAACAAACGATGCTTTTGGAATTCCATTTGTAATCATCACATGTTAACTATTGTTACTGAAGGCCAGAATGCTCCTAAACCAGACAAGGTGCCTTTAGAGTACTGATAAAGCCTGTCACTCAGAAGTGCTCAATACACGCCAGATAAACAGGTGAACCAATGAATGTGGTAGGAATAAAGGAACGTACGATGCCAGGGCTGGTAGGATTCCTATTACAGCATACCTCATACGTATTTGCAATGTCTCTTTCAACCACCAGAGGGCAGGCATGTCCTGTTATTCTTCCTTGACCTTCCAGCAGTTAACCTAAAGCCAGAGTCTGTAGTAGGAATAAAATTAAAATTCTGCACAAATGGAGGGAGGAAGGATGCTTGTTAATAAATTGGAAGAAGAGATTATTTCTGACTACAACACCCAAAAAAGCTTCTTAGAGATGGAGGTTGCGTTAGAATACAGGACTTCAAGGGATAGGGAAATAAATTAAGCAAAGCACAGAGCCTGAGCACTTCAGGCCCATTTCAAGGAACGTCTGACCAATATGACCAGAGTACAGGGAGTGTGGATGGGGTGTAGGCGCAGGAAGCCAAGTACTCGGTCGGAATCTAAACTCTTTACTCTTACTCCCTTTACCTACTAAATAGAAATTAGTTCTTGGTTATCATTCTTTTATTAAACACCTGTTTCTATAGAATACAGTAAATTTAGGAAATTAAATGGCTCATTTTCATTTATCCACATATGATTATAATTCAACTTCTTGTTCTATATAACAAAAGCAAGCATCATTGTTTACCTGGCAGGAGCGATATCCAATTGCAGGGGCAGCGCCTAAGAAGAAATAATCACCTTCTCTGGGCAGCCTGACCAAATTAAAACCTATTAAGTGACCAGAGATGTCAAAATGCCTTCTGAGATTATATTATCACTTACTTTTTCAACCGCCCTATTATTATTATTTTTTTAAATATTTATTTCTCCCCACCCCCTTGTTTTTCACTTGCTGTGTCTGTTTGTCTTCCTTGTTTCTTTAGGAGGCCCTGGGAGCCAAACCCAGGATCTCTGCTGTGGGAGGGAGGCGCCTAACTGCTTAAGCCACTTCCACTCCCTGCTTTTGCTGTGTCTCTCATTGTTTTTCCTCCCCATGTCTCTTGTTGTATCAGCTTTCTGCGCCTGTCCATTGTGTCAGCTCGCTGTCGTCTTTAGGAGGCACCAGGATCCGAACCAGCGACCTCCCATGTGGTGGGTGGGAGCCCAGTCGCCTGAGCCACATCCGCTTCCCTGCCCTCTTATTTTTAACATTACCTTTCCAGCAAAATAGTTCTTAGTAAATTAGTATTTCTAAATATCTGTCATTTTCATTTGAATAAAAAATAGCAAAATCATTTCCTTTTCATTTGAGTTACTGCATTTAGAGCCACAGATAACTTCATATTTATATTTCATGGGGCCTGTGAGAAATTATGTTGCTTCTGTGGTTTATGGTCTGATTCCTGATTATAAGACTATAGAGATACGTAATAGATAAAATGAAATCCCAACATTTCGAAAAGGATATGCTTACTGAATGAAGCTGAATGAGAAAAATGGTTTAATTTTTTATTCTAAAAGGCATTACTAAAAATATCCTATCCCCTCAAACATAATAAATAACAAGATGTTATGTGTATGTTTGTAATAAAGACCAAATTGTTCCAAGGATGGACATTAACTAGTTAATGGTAACAATCTAGATTTGTTGGGCATAATAATATAAGAGCAGAGAGAGGTGCTTGATCTTCAGTCTGTGGGCCCCTAGAGATCTGTATACCCCTGAATCATTTGCATACTTTAAAATATGTAAGTACAGAAGTATTCTTTTGGGGAATGAGACTCATTCAGTCTCAAACGACAGAAAACCCAGTTCAAATAAACTTAAGCAAAAGAAGGGAATTTACTGGTTCATAGAATCAAAGTAGATTTAGGAATGGCTGAATCCCAAGTCTGTCTCTCTCTCTCCTTCATCCGCCCCCCCGCCACTGCCCCCAACAATGTCCCTCTATTACCTTTGTAAGGATACAGCTCTCCGTAAGGAGCAAGTGGCTGGCACACAGACCCCCAATGAGTGTTCAATGAAATAGAGAGAGAGAGAGATTCATTTTTATTAAAGATCTATATTTCTTTATCTTAAAGTATTTACTATTTGCTAAAAAGGACTGTCAGCAAAAACAGAGTAGGGCTTGGTAAAGTCTAGGAAACAAGACAGTGACAATAAAATTTACAAAGTAAAAAAGCCAGGGAATGGAACTAAAGTAAAAACTCACTACCTTGTTCTTCTTCCCCCTTTTCTTGGTAATCCTGTGGGTTAGAAAGGAAGTAATGGCAGATATTAAACACCAGGGAACTCTTATTTCCCCCCAATGGACTTAACAGTCCATCAACCATCAAGACGGGCTTGCTGTTGAGGCTAGCCAATCTCTTCAGGAGCACCAAGCTCCCCAGCTGCTGTCCCCTGACACACCAAGATGTGGCCTTTTGAGACAGCTGAGTGGGAGCAACTCATTTTAACCCAAAGTCTTACTTCTCAGCCACATTCCTCGTTTCCACAAAAGCGTCTTTACCCTTATGACCTGGATTTTGGTTTGAGAACTAATTATTTACTATACAGGGAAGTATTATTCATACTCATCTTATTACACATATATTTTAAAAAATAATTTATTCCTTCTCATAACTCCTGTTTGTTGTATACAATTTCAAACAAATTTGCTCTTTGAATTCATCCTTGCTGTTTTACCCCTATTTAAAAATCCCCTCCAGTCAACCAATTTTTGATCATGTTTATTTTCATCAGTGGTTTTAATCTTTTAATAACCAACAGCTCTCTTGTTTCATTACTGTTCAGAAAAATTAGCTTTCAAAACAAAGTCGTAAGCAATCTGTTTTGTTTATCTAGGTGAAATGACAAGAGCTTTGTTATGTGAGCCCTTCAAAATAAGCCAACATTACTAGCTGTGGTCCCTACAGCTTGTATTATATACAGCCTCAGAAACCTTATCAGAAACCTTATCCTACTGAGTCTAGCGCTTAACACCCACAACTACAAATAAAACTTAAATTTTAAGCCTGCCATATTACTGCATTTTTGTTTATAGTTGTTGGGTTCTAGTACTTTTAATTATTTTTTGTTTGTTTCTAAGCAGCAATACAAAATGTTTCTGGATTTTATTTCACCTCCTTTGCTTCCGAATGATTTCAATGGAGCGAGAAGTGAGGCAACATTAATGTAAAATAAATGTAATGTAATAATGTAAAGGTGACATTAGATGTGCTAAAGGGGAGAGATTAGTCAGTGCATGAATACTTAAATTAGGTTAAAAATAAATTTCAACTTCTGTTATTAATACAAGCCAAATAACAAATCACATATACACTTATTTTCTTAAAACGCACTTGTATGACAGAAATTTGGTCATTCATTTTAAAGTTTCCATATCCAAAAACTTTGTAAGAAACATCAGCTTTTCCACTTGTGAAAGATCGGTCTATAAGAATACAACACAATCAAAACATTAAAAATGTTAAAACTATTTCTCTCACTGACAATAATAAAAAGAAAGTAACAGCTTGAATGGGGAAAACAAATCTGCTTCACAGCTCAAATTCTAGAAATGTAAAGAAAAAGTGCCCTCATCTGGCCAAACTAAAAACAATTTAGGCCCTGAGTCCAGTCAAGATTAATTTTGAGGGCTTTAAATAGGTATACAAAATAAATCTGAAGGTTTTAAAAAAGTTAAGTAACAATCCAACAGTATGGATTTTTGGCTGAGTTTAAAAAAATAACTATTTCCTGCTAAAAACATAACTATTTAAACCATAAAATTTAAAGCAAATTATATAATACATAATGTCACCCAACTAGATATACCAGAAATATATCAGGAAGAATATAAAGTGTTACAAGACACCTCTTACTTCAGAAAACTTAAGGGTTCATATTTCTTCATTTTTCTTCCTCAGTACTTCTAAAAATAATCTGCCATCTAAAGTTAAGTTTTGGTAAATATTTTATATTATTAGACACACATCCCTGCCAGCCCAATGTAGTAAAAGCCCTAAAGGAAAATATAATTTTCAGTGGCTCTGTGACATTAACATTAAAATTGAAATGCTAGGGATGAGCAATTCTGCCATTAACGATAATGACGATGATGCCACTACTACTAACATTATAAATCACTCAAATGTAGCTATTTGCCAAGCACTGTGTGTGGCAGGCAGAATAATGGTCCCCCCAAAATGTCCAAATCCTTGGAACTTCTGAACATGGCACCTTACCTGGAAAGGGGGACTTTGCAAATGTGATTAAATTAAGGACGCTGAGATGGGGAGATAATTCTGGATATTTGGGTGGCCCCATGTAATCACAAGAGTCCTTAAAAAAAGGAAGAGCGGAGAAAAGACACAGGAGTTCAGAGAGTAACCCCCAGAAGCTGAGGGAGAAAGACACAAGGGAAAGTAGCTGAAATCAATGGAACCTGGGAGAGAAAAAGACACAGGAGCAGAGAGAAAGCCAGAGGAAGCCAGAAGCTGAAAACAACGAGACCTGGAGAAGAAAGGAGGGACAGCAGATGCTGTTATTGTGACCTGCCATGTGACAGGAGTCCGGGGTCTCCGGCAGCCAGCCGTTGGGGAGAACAGCATCACCTGAGGATGCCTTGATTTGGACACTTTTCTCAGCCTTGGAACTTTAGGTTTGCAAGCCAATAAACCCCCATTGTAAAAGCCAAAAAAAAAAAAAAAGGAAGAGGGAGTCAAAGGGCAATGTGACTACAGAAGGGTAAGAGATGCAATGCCTCTACTTCCAGTCCCTGGCCACAGCACCACAGAAACCACCCGTGTCTCCTTGCCCAGCTTTCCTCTTCTCCCTCCTGACACTCCCAGCCCCCAAAATCAGACCTGCGAGCACAGATTCACTATAACCACTTAGATACTGTGACTTAAGAACTGACTGCCCACTGTAAGGACCAGCTGGGTAGGTGGATGAGGGGCCACGAGCCCAGGAAGGGGAGCAGCTTCTAGAGTCTGGAAAAGGTGAGGAAACGAGTTTTCCTTTAGGGCCTTTGGCAAGGGACACAGTCCTGTCCTCACCTTGATGTCAGCCTGATGAGGTGCACGTCCGACTTCTGACCTACTGCAAGATAAACCTGTGTTGTTTTACGCCACAAAGTTTGTGGCCATTTGTTACAGCAGCAATAGAAAACTAACATTGGGGGGTGGATGTGGCTCAAATGGTTGGGCGTCCGTCTCCCATATGGAGGGACCTGGGTTCGATCCCCAGGACCTCCCGGTAAAATAAAAATAAAAATAAATAAATAAATAAAAAAAAGAAAACTAACAGACTGTGTTAAACTCAGTTAATTCTCATAATGCCACTGAGGGCAGCTAATATTTTTAACCCCACTTTACAATGGAGAAAGCTGAGACTTAAAATAAGAGAGAGATCAAGTTAATTTGTCTGAGGTCATAGAAGGAGGTTAGACTTCAGACCTGGGGTTCGTCCACCTGATACCTGCATCGTGCCAGAATGATGCCCCCTCCTAGCGTCACTGCCTTCCATCTATAAACACGACACTGGTGGCAGCCCAGTACTGAATGTTCTCCACTAATTTCCCCCACCCCCATTCCAAATAAGATCTTCCTCCCGACTACCATTGTTTGAAATGACTTAGATCCTCTCTCTCCTGTTCAATGAGCCTTTAATTCATTGTCTTATTTCTATCTTCTCCTCTCCAGATCTACTGTGGCCATGCTGGAGCAGGCCCAAATCACCAGGGTAAAAATATTATGCAAACTCACTTCTTACCAGATAGTTCCAGTCCTGTAATGTCCCATCAGAAAGCTCAATAGCTTTCCACTAGACAACTGGTAAACCTAAATCCCTTAACCCGAATCCTCAAAGGACCTTACTGTTCATCTTTCACTACTGCTCTGCACATACAAGGCCCATTCAAAATCCACTCGTCAGCCCCAAACACATTCAGCTAGAGTCTCACTTCCACATGCCTTCTTGTGACATGTACTCACCTAGAATGTGAATTCTTTTGCCTGTATAAACCATAAACACCCCCTAAAAAAACAGCAAACCAGCCACAAAACCATGCAGGAATTATTTGACTCTTCTCTCCACACCTTTCCTTCAGTCCTTCCCCTCTCTCCCTCAAGAAATCTTAGAGAATCTGAAATGCTTTCTTTTAAAAGGAGGGGGGGAAAAGCAGCAGTATTTATAGTGAACGGTCCCTGCCTTACTCAGCCTCATTTGGCTCAAGATCCTAAAAGGCCTAGTTAAGGGAGCCGGTGTAGCCCAGTGGTTGAACGCCGGCTTCCCACATACGAGGTCCCGGGTTCAATCCCCGATTCTGGTACCTCAAAATATAAAATAAAATAAAAAAATAAAAGACCTAGTTAGGCTAAGGGAGGTAGTATATCACTGTTGTTTAAAAAAAGCTTAGACTCTCAGCTTACACTTTCAGGGTTCAAATTCTAACTCTCTCAGTTCCTACATTTGTGATCTAGGGGAATTACTTCACTCTTCTGGCCTCAGTTTCCTTACCCAATATCTTCTTCCTTAGGGTTGCCACAAGTATTAAATGGACTAACACATGTAGCTGATAGTGTAGCTGACACAGATTTAATTTTTTTTTTTTTTTAAGATTTATTTATTTACTTTATCCATTTAACCGCCCCCTTCCCCATTTGCTGTTTTGTGTCCATTCGCTGGGCAATTTTCTGTGTCTGTTTCCTGCCATCTCTTCTCATCTTCCTCCTCCAGTCTTCACCAGGATTTGATCCTGAAGACCTCCGATGTAGGAGAGAGGTGTTCTGCCACCTGCGCCACCTCGGTTCCTGGTTTTCAGAGCTTTCAGAGCATCTCGTCTTGTCTCTCCCCTGTTACGTCATCATTTGCTGCATGGCTCCCGAAGAGCTTGGGGGCTCACCGGCACACAGAGCCTGGCAGCCCATGCGCCTTCGGGAGGTCCCGGGGATCGAACCCAGGTCCCTCCATATGGCAGACGGACGCCCAACCATTTGAGCCACTTCCACCCCCCAGATTTAATTTTTAATGCAGTTCCCCTCAAGAACGGGCTTCTTCCCTAGATCCCAGTCCACTTGGCTGGTACTCAAATAATCTGTCTAATCATTATCATGCCTTCTCTCAGAGTGCTGGATCTTGTGACCCAATGCACAGTGCTAAGCTATGGCTTTATTTCCAACCCTGGGCTTGATAACACAGAGATCACCAGTATCTCCTTTTACCATCTTTTCTCTTCTGACTGTCCCCCCATCAGACCCACAAGCACAGATGCACTATACCCATTTAGGCATAATTATGACTTTAAGAACTGAAAAAAGCACTGGCTTTTCCAGCAAATTTCCCTTTTCCTATTGTTGGGCCAATGAAAAGGGTCAACATCCTGCTCTTCGATTAATATACTAATCTATTCTTTAAAGGAGTTTTAAAATATTATCAAAATATCAATATAACCACATTAATACTTTTTAGTATTACCTTTTATTATACTGAGAGTCTGGAAGTTTGTGATAACATCTTAAGCCTTCAGATTTTTTCCACTTTTTTTATTTTTTAAAAGATACTTCGATTACATAAATGTTACTTCAGATTCTTTATTTCAATGTTAAAATTATTGTGCTGCATTCAACAAGAGATTTCAAATAACTTCAAAATATAACAAAGTATTATTGTTCTAGTACATTTAATTGTATTCTCCTTTAACCTGCTTGATAATCTAAGCCTAATTTGTTTCTGATTCATGCTAGTCTGTGGTTATCAAATGTTCTACCACTCTCCATTTTAGTACATTTCGTTCAGGTGTTCAGGTCATCTCAACCCAATAGTGAGATATTTTATTAGAGATGGAAGTATCCTTTTTCAATCTGATATTTTCCATAATATTGAAGAATTAAATTAGATTTTTTCCCCCACCTTTACAAGGTAGCCAGAAGATTTTATAATAGTTGGCCTAATATGTTACTTCTACTATCTGCATTTCCATGTGAGTCATACAAAATTAAGGAATAGTGGTTTGGAACCCTGGCTGTGTACCACACTCATCTGTGGAGTTCCTTATAAAATCAGTCCCCGGGTCTCATGCTAACATTTCTGACTTGGCTGGTCTCAGGTGAGCCCAAACTTAGTGTTCTATTGTTTTTGTTGGTTTGTTTTTTAAAGAACCACAGGTGAATGTCAAACACAGCCAGTCTGGAATACAGTTTAATGGAAAATTTAAGAAAACACTATATTCAAAGATATATATATTTAAAGTGTATCTCCTCTAATCACTTAATTTAAAAAACTCATAACCAACATACTTTAAATCACCACTGTACTGCATGTACCTTTTAAAAATATAATAGCCACAATCACTGCCAAAGGTTTCCCCCAAATGAACAGTTCTCAGATTGGCGATTTTCAACAGGTATAAATTCTGTGAGCATCAAAAGTAAGAGCACAATGTGCACTGTAAATACCTTTAATCCTTGTTATCTGACAAATTGCTCTGCTTGTTTCCAATTTAAAACTCATTTTCTGGATTAGCCTACAAAACTAATTCCCGTGTTTTATTTCTATTTGTCTGAAGCACCTGAATTCCTTCTGCCTCATTCCTGCGAGTGACACCCCTCATGGACCGGCTGGAGGAGCTTTCTGCTATGCCTGCAGAACAGTCCTGAGAACCAAAACGCCCTTGATTGTTGTCTAATGACCTAGTCTCAGAGTGAAAATTTAAACCCAAATGGTGATTTAAAGTCTGCATTCAGCCGTTAAGCCCTTTTGGACTCAACCAGCAGACACACAATAAATCTCAAAGCTGACTGTTTGAGATATGCTTACCACCTTTGGCACCTATAGGGTGTAAAAAAAAAAAAAATCACTGGCATACTGCGTGCTGCTACAAAGCATAAAACTAAGTGTAACTATTTGTGGGGGAAAGGGGAGACTGAAAGGCTTGATTAAATAAATGCCACCACATTTTCATATAAATTTATCAAGTACGACTCTATCCCATTCTGATTATCTTTTCTCTGTCTCTTTCACCAAAAAAATTATATTACTATTCTGAGTTCAAATAACAAATACAGGGCTAACTTCCAAGAACCCCGAAATCAACTTGCCTGTTGCTATTATAACACAAGACTCCTACATACACACAATATTCTAGGGAAAATCCTATATCCTAAAAGTTTATATTTAACACTTGATTCTTTCAGAATTCCAATTATTTTCAAGATCTCCTCTAGTCTTTAGCCATACGCATAAATTTATAAAATTGTGATCACATGTGTCACAACAGTTTCTTCTGTTTCAATATATATAAGTAATATTGTTAATGGAGACCTTTAACAATAACGCATGGGGTTAAAAACAGGAATAAAAGAACATTTAAGAATAATTATACAAAATGACCAGTCATTCCCACATTTTTAAAAACTTGCACCTGACAAGCTGATTTCCCAGTGTCAAGGGAGTATCTTGTTTTCATTGTAATGTCATCTTATGTAAGAGACATAAAAATTTCTGAAAGGTACAAAGTGAGCCTGCAGTTAAAATACTACTACAAATGCAAGATTTTTCTTTTTTTATCCTAACCATCTGGTTTAGATTCACAACAGGATAAACCAGGTAAGATAAATGAGGCCACTGGCAATGCCTAAGGGGCACCATCTAGCAAATATTCTGGTCTACTGTACACCATATATGGATTTCTAGATGCCAACAAGTTAGACTATGTATACAACAGCACAGCACCATCCAACAGAAATACTGCTGCTACTTTTTTTTTAAAGAAAAGTTCGCAGACACCATTGATTTTTGTAGAGCTGAGGAAACTAAGCCCAGTGAGGCAGACTAATGAGAAAGCTGAACCAAGTTCAGTTCTACCCCTTTCTGCCCAGGATATGTCTACATCAAACAGAAAAACCCGGGGCAATCTCACCAAACAGAGTTGAGCAGGTTTCAAAAGCTACTGACTATATCGTGCTGTCTTTGTTCAATGTCATTATACTTTAACTTATTTCATTATATCAATTTGTAACTTCAATCACGGAAGTCAATAAAATTATATACATGGAGAACAGAGTTAAGCGGTCCACTGCACAGCCCACTTCCTGGAGTGCCACTGGTCTTGGTTTCTTTTCTATAAAAGAAGCTATGCTGGCCGGGGGTTCAATAATCCCAGAATATGCTACTGTATTTATTCAACTCACGATGGGATCAGTTTGGTGTTTGAGCTAGCTGCCACATTCACCTAGGGAAGAATGAGTTCTGAACAAAATATAATTTATGAGAGAAAATCAAACCAATTCCTGTATTGCCGTCATTCATAATTATGTGGTTTGCTAGCACTGCTTCCCCAACCTTTTTTTGTGTGACAGCATACAAAGTAAATAGGACTTTTTGGAGTAGCACCCTGGAGTCCATGGACCAAGGAGCCTGCTGGAGGTGGGTGGGTAGATCCAGCCCTGAGGGCTGCAGGGGAGGGAGAGGGTGGGCAATGGCCCTGCCACCTGACGGGCACGAGCCGGCCAGGGGAGGATGAAGATGACGTCTCTGTCACAGGCTCGCCTTCTGAGGCATTACTACCCTCCTGAGTGAAGACTGGGGTGTGGGATACTCGAGGGGAGTGGAGTCCTACTGATCCTGAAACTCTGCTGCTTGAATCTCTCATGTAACAGAAATCATCTTTGAGAAGCATGCCCACTGGCTGTGCTGCATTACTACTCCCATACATGTTATTTTGTTGGATACGTTGACTTTTATAGTTAGATATTTAAAATTTATTGTGAGCTACCTACTCCTTATACAACTCACAGGCTCCTTGTGGGGCTGCCACTATGAAGGCGAAGAGGCCACCACACAACTGAGCAAAGAAAGCTGACAGGGCGAAGATGGTGGAAATAGTCACAAACAAAATTTAGAGAGTATCTAAACATCATACTTGACACTAATAACAACATGGATTTTAGTGTTTAGGGTAGAGAACCCAGTAAAGATGGTTCACCTCAAACAGCGGAAAGATTCACAGCTTTATATATGATTTGCAAAGTGTCTAGTTGAAGAAATAAACATCCCTTCCTCTACAGTTAAAGATCAACTAATATGCTTTCTCTTTAAGAGAAATTAAATTATAAAGAAATCAAGAACAAGCTTTTCAAAATTATTTCAAAATAAGGGATTTCTTCAGCCCTAGTTACTGAGCAAAATGATTTTTAACAATGCACACACCTTCTTGTTTTAAAATTTTAAACAAAAAATAATACATGCAAACAGTATGCATGTATAAATATATATTTTTTCCACAAAAAAAAGAAAGTGAAATAGGGAAAAAAAACCTCTGTTCCATTCTCCATACTCCTTATCAAAACTCAGTATTACTGCTCAGATGTAATTGTTGACATTTTCTTTTGTATCCTTCCACACTTTTTAAATATGAAAGCATAAATATCTATATCTTTATTATACAAACTATCCTAAGTTTTGCTTTTTTCTTTTTAATAAATCTCGGACTTCAGCATACATATACAGACCCAATTCTACATATATTCTATTGTATTCTACTGTTCTATAATTTATATAACTAACTTCTTATTGAAAGCTACTTTAGGCAGTTTCCAGTTTTGACTATTGTATACAATATTGCAAAGAATAGCCTTGCACATCTTGATTTATATAAGAAACTGTCTTTTTTTTCTTTTTAGTTAAAAAAGATCATGTATTGGCAATTTTGTTTGCGTTCAACATAATATTAAAACTACTATATTTATAGGACAAATTTATAGGTGTAGATTTGGTGGGTCAAAGGGTATTCATTCCTGCCAGCAGCAAATGAAAGTAACTGTTTCTCTCTGCCTTCACTAATACTGGGTATCATCATACTTAAATCTTTGCCAGTCTGATAGGTGAATAAGACATCTCAATCTAGCTGCCATTTCTTATTGGCTATTTGTACTGCTTTTACTGTGAACTGAGTTTTCATTGTTTTCATCCTTCGTCCACTTTTTCTATTGGCTTACTCAATATTGCCCTACTGGAACTCATATATTTTAAAACTCCATATATTCAAGGTCACGCAGTAAAAATTCCCTCACTACAAAAATCATTCTGAAGTTAATTATAGTTTCCTGCATTATCTGAATTGCTTGTTCAGAATTCTTATACTTACTCCAGTCTAAATTCCATAGCGATACCACAGGTGGCTTTAACTTTTACACGCTTCTACTATGAAGTGTGATGACCGAGACACCAGGGTCAATCCAATTCTGGTGTCACCTTTGCCACAACAGGCTGACTAACCCGTAGGCTGTGAGCTCAGTTCTTGGAGTATCCGTTTTTCAGTAACAAAATAAAGAAGTTGGGCAGAACGGTCCCTAAGAGATTACTACCAGGTGTAAATTCCACGAGTCTAAGAGTTTTTGACATTTTTCTTGGGACTATAAAACACACCTGAAGTGGGTGGGGCTTAATGAAACAGTTTTGTTCTTTATGGAGCAAAGAATAAAAAATAAAATTAATCAAAATAAGTGTAATATTTAGAAAAATAAGACTCAAATCATTATATAACAAGATTCCTCACATGACTAACATTTGTGTCCTCAACATATTAGGAACTTGGGAAAACTGAATATACTCAAAGCATTAACTTATTACCACTTTCAATGGGATTTTCTGATAATCATTTTATGAGCAATTTTAGCAGGAATGAAAAAGCCCACTGTATTAAAGACTTCTTGTTATGCTTGTTATGATAGGCTGCTTAATGTAGGCTTATTTTATTTTTCAACTTATAATAATTGAGATATATCTAGAAATCAAATTAGACTAATAACTGAGTTTCTGGGTTCCTACTCAAGAAATCAAACTAAATTTGTAATCAAGTTTTCATGTTTCTACTCATGAAATTATTAAAAACAAATCACCTCTCTTCCATTTGAAGAATTATTTCGGGGCTACAATGCCTACACTTATCCAATTTATACTTTTAAAAACTGTGTTTAAGAAAAAATTGTCTCAAACACAAATTTTATGTAGGTGGAAAATCATTGCTATAGCAACAGGAGCTCCAGTTTGAGAACTGAAAGATGAAAAACTCTCACTTCCAACACTTCCACTAAATATGGTAGAGTAACAAAGTGTTCATGTAATTGTGTGATAATATTTTCCTGGCTCTGCCATATTTACTAGCTGTGCGACTGTGGCCAATTTAATTAAATGCCTCAGATTCCTCATCTGAAAATGCAGATAATGATGGTACTATCCTTTAGAGTTGTTACAAAGAATGAGTGAGTTAATACACGTAAAGCACTGAGAACTGTGTCCGGCATATCACTTAAAATTAAGTGAATAATTATCTTCATTGTTCATCTGTGATATGTTTTTGTAAAGTTCAGATTTTTAAACATCAAACTCTCTTTTTTATTTACTTCACTATTTTTTTTAACTGTTTGATTTACATGCAACATATCCCACACTTCTTGGTGTATGGTTTTATGAGTTTTGATAAATGCATAGAGCCATGTGCTCACCACCACAATCAAGACACAGAATAGATCCATCAACCTCCAAATTTCCTGTGTTGACCCTTTGCAGCCAGCCCCAACCCCAACCCCAACCCCAACTCTTGGCAAGCAATGATTCCCTCTCCTTGCTTATAGTTTGCCTCTTCCAGAATGTCATCAACATGGAATCATACAGCATGAAGCCTTTGGATCTGACTTCTTTCACTTAGCATTAATGCATCTGAGAGTCATTCATGTTGTTGCATATATCCACGGTTTGTTCTTTTTTATTAGCTGAGAAGTATGCTATTTGAAGGGTATATCACGGTTTGGTCATTCATTCACCAGAGCAGAAAGACAAATAGGTTATAGTTTTGGGTGATTACAGATATAGTTATTATAAACATTTATATACAGGTTTTTGTGCGAACATAAATTTTCATTTTCTTGCATAAATACCTGAGTGGGATTCTAGGTCACGTGGCAATGTATGTTTAAATTTATGAAAAATTGTCAAACTGTTTTCCAAAGTGGCTATTAGCACTCTGTATCCAGCCAGCAACATGTGAGAGTTTGAATTGCTCCACATTCTCATTAACACTGGGCATTGTCAGGTTTTTTTTTTTTTTTTTTGTTGCCATTCTAATAGACATGTAATGGTACCAACACTGTGGTCTGAACATATATTTCCCTAATTAAATACAAACGTTGAGCATATTTTCATGCATTTATTTACCATCTGTAAATCTTCTTGTTGAAGGGTCTGTGCACATCTTTTTATCAACTGGGTTATTTGTTTTCTTATTATTGAGTTTTGAAAGTTCTTTATGTACTTTGCATAGAATTCCTTTGTCAGATATGTGATTTACAAATATTATCTTCCAGTCATTTGCTTGTCTTTTCTTTCTCTTAACAGTATCTTTTCACAGGGCAAAAAGTTTTTAATTGTGATGAAGTTCAAAATATCTTTTTTTCTTTTTGTGGATTGTTCTTCTGGTGTCGAATTTAA
Organism: Tolypeutes matacus; assembly: GCA_026826555.1. Taxonomy (NCBI): domain Eukaryota; kingdom Metazoa; phylum Chordata; class Mammalia; order Cingulata; family Chlamyphoridae; genus Tolypeutes; species Tolypeutes matacus. Next base: position 1,847,514 of record JAKSZT010054549.1, on the reverse strand, counting down.
GAAATCTTTGCCTAACCCAAGATCACAAAGAATACTGCCTATGTTTTCTACTTCATAGTTTTAAATTTAGGTCTATGATCCATTTTGAGTTAATTTTTATATAAGGTGTAAGGTATGGGTTGAAGTTCTTTTTTTGCATACGAATGGCCAATTACCCCAGCACCATTTGTTAAACCTTTCTCAATTACAATGCCTTTCCACCTTTGTCAAAAAAGAAAAAGAAAAAGAAAAAAAGACCAGTAGACGATATCTGCATGTGTCTATTTCTAGACTCTCTGTTTTGCTATACGGTTCTACCTGTCTATCCTATCACTGACACCACACTGTCTTAATTATCATATCTTTACAGTAAGTCTTGAAATCAGGTAGTGTGAGGCCTTCCACTTTGTTCTTCTTTCTTAAAGCTATTTTAGTTCCATGGCCTTTCCACATAAATTTTAGAATAGTTACATATCAAGTTTTCTTGAGTAAATTTACTTACAAGCAGCAATTTTTATAGGGTGCTGTAGGAATCCATAAGTAATAAAAAGTGTCTCTCCATCTTCATATTAAAAATAAACCATTGGGAAGCAGATGTGGCTCCCGTCTACCATATGGGAGGTCCTGAATTCGATTCCCAGGGCCTCCTGAAGGCGAGCTGGCCCACGCGGGGAGCTGGCCCACGCGGAGACACACAACGAAAAGAGATTGGGTGCCTCTCTCCCACATCGGAGGTCCCAGGATCGGTTCCTGGAGATCCTAGAGAGAAGATGAGAAGAGAAGACAAGCAGACACAGAGAGCACACAGCAAATGGACAGAGAGAGCAGACAGTGAGCACAAAACAACAGGGGGTGGGGGTGGGGATTAAGTAAAAAATAAACCTTTAAAAAAAAAAAAAAACTATTAAAATCTTGTCAAAGACAGATGAAGACTCTCCTAAGTGCAGTCTTCCCAAATCCTTTTTATCAAAGTCTTATGACAGAATTTTTTTTTTTCTTTACCGGGAGGTACTGGGGATCGAACCCCGGTCTCTCCATATGGTAGACGGACGCCGAACCTCTTGAGCCACATCCGTTTCCCTTATGACAGAATTTAAATGCTCATGCCCTCTAGTTCTTAATAATGTCCAAGTTTTACTTGACATCACAGTCCTCAGCTGTAACTAAAGCTGTTTTTCTCTAGCATGCTCCCTTGTAAGTCAAGGCAAGGTGTTTGGGGTTTCTCTTTGAGGCAAGGGAAAGGATTAAGCTAGGAGAAATATCTGTATCTCTATTTTGCTAGTATTCTCACTTTACTTTTCAAGTGCAAAAATATCTTGATTGATTAAAAATTTCATGAACTTCTTGCAATTCTCTTATTAGCCAAGCACCAACGGATGCCAAAAGTCAACAATAGTAACAGACCATTGACTATAAACGAGATGTCCAACAGTAACTGTGGTTTTGTAAAGCGTATGGACTGTGGCACAGTCATCCTTCCAAATAATTCAACAATCTCCTCACTTGGGCAGACTGCTTAATTTTAATTGAACTATGTAAGGAAAGACAGTCAAGTTTTAAAAAGTGATGGGGGTGGGGGGTGGGATTGTGGGAAGCTCCAGGAATCAGTCTCCCCACCAGAACAACTATTAAACAGGCAGGAACTGTCTGAATCAACTATTTCAAAACTCAGGAGTCCAGGAGAACACTGTACAGCATCCAGGGAAGAGCAGAGGAAGAGGCTGGCAAATGATGGCAAATGCCAGCGTACTGCTCTCCGTGTGGCGGTTACCAGTGCCCGTCCCTCACCCTCACGGCAGGCGGCAGTGGCATCTGGCCCCTGGCACAACGTGCTGGGGTCAGAAAAGGACACAGACATCTCCTTCCCCAAGACCCAGGGTGGACGCAGGCCAATTGCTGATGGCGGCCACTGCTCCCACCTGCCCCGGACAAAGGTGGTGGAGCCGACTTGAAGATGTGTGCTTCCTCAGAGCTGCAGAGAACAGCTGAAGGATGCTCTCGCTTAGGGAATGTGGAAGGAGCTCCTGGCGTCCTCCCCAGCCCCTCCCTCAGACCCCTTTGAGGGCAGTGTGGAGCCCTTCGGCACTCCCTTTGAGGGTCTCTGGCCTTGTTCCAGTTGGGGAAGATGAACGGGAAAACTCTTCCCAGGCAGGCCCCACTACCCTGAACCTGCTTTCCAGGCAAAAGCAGTTTGAGAAAACAAAAGCAGTTTAAGAAACAATTGACAGAGCCTGCAGTAGAACACCCAGGAGGAGAAGGTGTGTCTCCTGGGAAGGAGAGGGGGCATTTAAGCTCCTGTAAACAGGGGAGCTCCTAAGGTCCCTAACACATACAAGATCAGGACAAGACACTGGCCCAAAAAAGACAGGGAGGCCCTGCACTTGCATCCACCTTGGGCAGACCTGCTTGGCAGGAGGGCCGACACTCCAGAAACCCTGTCACAGCTCCAGCGGGTTACAAGCTCAAAAAAGACATATCAAGGAATAAGTCCCAGAGTTCACACTGTAAAATATTAAAATGTATAGTGTGCAAGAAAAGATTACAAGACAAAGAAACAGGAAAAGGACAAAAATCCAGAAAACATCAACAAGACCAGACTGTGGACATACCAAAGACTTCTAAAAAATGATCTTCAATATGCAAAAGGAGATGAAGGAAAATACAGAGAAAGAATTAAAGGGTATCAGGAAAACAATGAATGAACAATGTAAGAATCTCAATAAAGAGCTAATAAATAAATAAGAAAACACAACACAGAACTACTGGACTTGAAGGCCACAATAACAGAAATGAAAAATGCCCAAGAGGGTTTCAACAACAGATTGGTGCTGGCAGGAAAAGAATCAGTGAACTCAAAGACAAGACAATTGAAATGAATCAGGCGGATGAGGAGAAAGAAAAAAATGAAATTATCATAGTGAAAACAGCCTAAGAGAACTTTGGGACACCATCAAGCATTCCAATACATGCATTATAGGAGTACCAGAAGAGAAAGAGAGAAAGGGATAGAAAAACAGTCAAAGAAATGATAAGAAAAAGCATCCCAATATAACAAAGACAATATGAACATTAAGAAGCCCATAGAACATCAAACATGTTGAACTAGAAGTACAACAAAAAAACAAAAAACAACCCTTCACATAATGATCAAACTGTAGACTGCAACAGAGTTTTCTGAAAGCTGCAAGAGAAAAGCATTGAAGCGGCTGTGGCTCAAGCAACTGAGCTCCTGTTTACCATATAGAGGACCCAGGTTTGATCCTGGGACCTCCTGATAAAAAAATAAAAAAGGCTTCCCAGACCTGCACATTGAGGTGCAGGTCCCCACATGGCACAGAGGCCCAGGAAAGCAATGCACCAAAAAGATGATCACATGGCCAGATGGGGGGGAGAGAGAAAAGCAACGTGTCTGTACAAGGGAGTCCTAATTAGACTGAGTGCTGATTCCTCATCAGAAACCATGGAGGTAAGAAGGAGTGGGTTGAAACACTTAAAGTGCTGAAAGAAAACAATTGCCAATCAAGAATTTTATATCCAGTGGTATTTTCTTTCAAAATGGGTGTGATTAAGACATTCCTAGATAAACAAAAGTTGAGGGAGTGCATCATCACTAGACCTGCCCTACAAGCAAAGCCTGTAAAGGGAGTTATTCAGACTGAAAGGAAAGGACACTAGAGAGTGGATCAACGTAGCATAAAGAAATGAAGACTCCTGGGGTAAAGGTAACCCTTTGGATAATTGTAAATGCCAATATTATTGTAGTATATTTTTTGGTACAGAACTCCACTTTTACTTTCTACAGGTGCTAAAATGCAAGTGCATAAATAGTTATGATAAATCTATAGCTTTGGACATAAAATGAACAAAGATATAACAAGTACAAAAAAAGGTGAGGGTTGGGGGATTAAGGAACAATGTAGGTGTATGCTAGTGAAGTCAAACTGATATCAACTCAAATATGATTGTTACATATTTAGGATGTTAAATATTAACCCTGGGGGAGTAGATGTGGCTCAAGCAATTGGGTGCCAGCCTTCCACATGGGAGGTCCCTGGTTTGGTTCCCAGTGCCTCCTGAAGAAGACTAGCAGATGCCACAACCAGCAGACACTGCAACCAGCAGGGGGCAGGAGTGCCTCAAGTGGTTGGGCACCCGCCTCCCACACGGGAGGTTCCGGGTTCAGTTCCCAGTGTCTCCTAATTAAGACAAGCAGACAGATGAGGGAGGCATTTTGGGAGGGTGGGGAGAAGGAATAAAATTTGAGAAAAAAAAAAAAAAAAAATTTAACCCCATGGTAGCCACAAGGAAAAGAGGTGAAGAATATATCCGGATAGAAATGAGAAGGAAATAAATATAGTGCAATACAAAAAAATCAAATAAATAGGAAAGTAGGCATTAACCTAAGAATTAAGGGACAAAAAAAAGGTATAAAGTTTACAAACACTAAATAACAAAATGGCAGAAGAAAGTTCTGCATTTTCAGTAGTGACTTTAAATATAAATGATTTAACTTCTCCAGTCAAAAGGCAGAGATTACCAGAATGGATTAAAAAAGCATGAACCAACTATATGTTGTCTGCGAGAGACCCACCTTAAATTCAAAGACATAAGTAGCTTCAAACTGAAAGGATGGAAATAAATATATCATGCTACTATTACCCAAAACAGAGCTGGGGCAGTTATACTAACATCACATAAAATAAAGTAAAAAACTGTTATGAGAGATAGAGACAGTCATTATATACTGATAAACAGGTCAATTCAACAAGAAGACATAATAATATATATATATATATACACACACATAAAAGCAGAGCCACAAAATATATGAAGCAAATACTGACAGAAGAGAGAATTAAATGGTTCAATATTAATAGAGACTTTAATACACCACTTTCAAAAATGGATAGAACATCTAGATAGAAGAATAAGGAAATACAAGACTTGAAGGATACATTAAACCAACTAGACCTAACAACACATATATAGAACACTTCATCCAAAGGCAGAAGAATACACATTCTTCTCTAGTGTACATGGATCAATCTCCAGAACAGACCATACTGTAGGTCACAAATCATGACACAATAAATTAAAAGTATTGAAATTATACAATGTATTTCCTCTGACCACAATGGAATGAAGCTAGAAATAACAGAGGGAGAACTGGATAATGTAAAAATATGTGGAAATTAAACAATGTATTCTTAAAAAATCAGTAAGTTAATGAAGAAAATACAAGGGAAATTAGGAAATATCTTGAGGCAAAAGAAAACGAAGATAAAAACATGGGATCCAGCAAAGGCAGTACTGAAAGCAAATTCACAGCTCTAAAAGCTTATATTAAAATAAGATTTCAAATAAAAAACCTAACCTCAAAACTAGAAAAAGAGCAAACATAGCCCAAAGAGAGCAGAAGGAAGGAAACAACAAAAATTAGAGTGGAGATAAATGAATCAGAGAAGGAAAAAAAACAAACTAAGAGACTCAACAAAACCAAAAGTTGGTTCTTTGAAAACATCAATAAAATTAACAAACCTTTAGTAAGATTGATGAAGAAAGAGAAGATGCAATTGACTAAAATCAGAAATGAAAAGGGGAATTTTACTACTGACTCCACTAAAATAAAAAGGACTAAGAGGATGTCATGAACAACTATATGGCAACAAATCAAATAATCCAAAAGGAAATGGACAAATTCCTAGAAACACATCTTGCTAAAAACAGAAAAGTAGGAAAAAAAGGAAACTTCCTCAGTATGATAAAGGGGATATATGAAAACCCACAGCTAACATCATGATTAAGAAAGAATATAAGCTTTCCCTCTAAGATCAGGAACAAGACAAGGATGCCCACTGTCACCACTGTTATTCAACATGGTATTCTAAGTTCTAGCCAGAGGAATTCAGCAAGAAAAAGAAATAAAAGGCATTCACAATGGATAGAAAGAAGTATAACTTTCTCTCTTTGCAGATGAAATGATCCTATTTACATTATAATCTGAAAAATCCACAATAAAGCTCCTACAGCTAATAAACAAATTCAGCAGTGACCCTCCATACCAGATCAACACTCAAACATCAGGAGTGTTTCTATATACTAGTAATGAACAACCTGAAGAAATCAAGAAAAAAATTTCAATTACAACAGCAACTAAAAGAATCAAATACCTAGGAATAAATCTAACCAAGGACCTAAAGTACTTGTACACAGAAAACTATAAAGCATAGCTGAAAGAAATCAAAGCAGTCCTAAATAAATAGAAGGACATTCCATGTTCATGGACTGGAAGACTAAGTATCATTAAGATGTCAATGCCACTCAAAGTGATTTACAGATTCAATGCAATCTCAATCAAAATGCCAACAACCTTCTTTGCAGAAATGGAAAAGCTAATCATCAAATCTACATGGAAGGATAAGGGACCCTGATTAGCCAAAGCCATCTAGAAAAAGAAGAATGAAGTTGGAGGACTCACACTTTCTGATCTTAAAACTTATTACAAAGCTACAGCAATCAAAAACAGCATGGATCTGGCATAAGGACAGACATATAGACCAATGGAATCAAACTGGGAGCTCAGAAATCAATCCTCACATTTATGGCCAACTGATTTTTGACAAGGGTGCTAAGTTCACTCAATGGGAAAAGAAAAGTCTCTTCAACAAATGGTGCTGGGAAAACTGGATATCCGTGTGCAAAAGAATGAAAAGGACCTCTACCTCACACCACATACAAAAACCAACTCAAAATGGATCAAAGACCTAAATATAAGAACTAGAACTGTAAAATTCCTAACAGAAAACACAGGGAAGCATCTTTAGGACACTGTGGTAGGCAATAGTTTCTTTCTTTTTTTTTTTTTTTTAATGGATTTTTTTTTTTTTTTTTTAAAGATTTTATTTATTTATTCATTTATCCCCCCCCCTGCTGCTTGTGCTCGCTGGGTCAGCCAACCACGCCGTGCGGGCGGGCTTGCCTTCACCAGGAGGCCCCGGGAACCGAACCCGGGGCCTCCCATATGGTAAACGGGAGCCCTACTGATTGAGCCACAGCCGCTTCCCAGGCAATAGTTTCTTTTACACCCAAAGCACAAACAACAGATTTAAAAAAAAACCAGATAAATGGGATCTCATCAAAATTAAAAACTTGTGGGTATCAAAGGAGTTTATTATGAAAGTAAACTGGCAATATACACAATGGGAGAAAATATTTAGAAACCACATATCTGTTGAGGATTCAATTTCTAAAATATATAAAGAAATCCTTCAACTCAACAAGAAGACAAACAATCCAATTTAAAAATGGGCAAGAACTTCCTGGGTGGCATATAAGCAGGACTTTTGGGGAAAAAAGTCAAAGTAAATGAAAAGGTATTTATCATTCTTAATAACTCAGTTAACAGAGTAAAGGGGGCCTGAAATCTTAAGAACTGTTGTTAGTGATATTTTTCCCAGTTTAAAAATACTGGAATCTAAAATTTTTATGACTATATAAGGATAGTATTTTTTCTTAAGTCAGTAATGCCAACAGTGTTGAAAACAGAATATTTAATCATTAAATTGTAGTTTCTCTTTTATAATTAGCAGTAAAGTTGTATTTTATTCTGTAGCCATTTCAAAACCCAAGTGCCTAAAAGATTTAGTTTGAAGTGGCATTGCCTTCATACAAATATTTTTGGTAACACAGGAAAAAGATGCTGAGTATATTTTCCAATAATCAAAGATTAACATTTATGCTTTGGTGTTTGAAAATTTAAATTAAAAGATTTGTAATTTTTAAAATGGGCAAAAGATTTGAATAGATATTTCTCCAAAGAACGTATACAACTGGCCAAAAATCACATGAAAAGATGCTCCACATCTAGCCATTAAGGAAATGCAAATCAAAACCACAATGAGATATCATTTCACACCCACTAGAATGGCTACTAATTAAACAAACAAAAAAATTTGCAAGTGTTAGAGAGGGTGCAGAGAAATAAGAACACTCATTCATTGTTGGTAGAAATGTAAAATGGTGCAGCCAATGTGGAAGACAGTTTGGCAGTTCCTCAGAAAGTTAAGTATAGAATTACCTATGAACCGGCAATCCACTTCTACGTATGTACCCAAAAGAATCAAAAGCAGAGACTCGAGCAGCTATTTTTGCCTACCAATGTTCCCAGCAGCATTATTTACAATTGCCAAAAGATGAAAGCAACCCAAGTATCCATTAATTGAAGAATGGATAAACAGAATGTGGTAGATACATACAATGGAATATTATTCAGCAATAAAAAGGAATAGAGTTCTGATACATGCCACAATATGGATGAACCTGGAGCACATTATGTTGAGTGAAATAAAGACAAAAATTGTATGATCTCACTGATATTAAATAATTATTATAAGCAAACTCACAGAGTCAAGAATCTAGGATCTAGGTTACCAGGGGATGGGGTGGCAGTATGGAATAGGGAGTTAAGTCTCAATTGTACAGTTTCTATTTAGGGCAATGATTTGGTTGTGGACGGTGGTGACGAGAGCACAACATTGTTGACATAACTGACACTATTGAATTATATATCTGAATGTGGTTAAAGGGGAAATTTTAAGTCGTATATATGTTACTAAAAAAAATTTAAAAACATATATCCATGAAACTATACAACACAGTGAACTCTAGGTTAAACCATGGACTATAGTTAATAGTCCAATTATAAAAATGTGCTTTCATCAATTGTAACAAATGTACCACACCAACGAAAGGTGCTAAGAATCGGGTGGTAGATGGGGATCCTGTGTTTTGTGCATGGTTGTTCTGTAAATCCCACAACTTCTCTTTAAAACCATAGGGGTCGGATGTGGCTCAACTGGTTGGGCGTCCATCTCCCATATGGAGGGACCCGGGTTCGATCCCTGGGACCTCCCGGTAAAAAAAAAAAAAAAAAAAACAAATTAAAAAAAAAAACCATAGCACCCAGTTGTGTGTGTATACTATGAATGCAAATTATGCAAACAAATATATATATGAAAGAATAAAGGGTGAAAGGCAACTTGGAGAAATGAAAATAAACTGTGGTGGAGTGGTAGGTTTAGTGGTATACATATTTTTCTTTTTAAATTTCATCTTATGCTTTAATAAACTGCTGTAACGAAAAAACAAAAGTGACATGGACTCCAGAAATAAAAGATGAGAAGTTACTTATAACATCATCAAAGGGAGATTTATTTCTATTGTATTTTGTGCAGAACTTTCTTGATCCTCATTAAAATGGGATTAAATGGCCAACAATAAAATCCTAGCAAAGAGGACATTTTTTCTTTACAGTCTGTTGACAGGGAAAAAATATGACTCCATAAACACATAAACCTGGTAGAACAAAACTTACAATATGGTGGAAAGCAGTTAAAAAAACTCATTTAGTATCTTTAAGGCCCAGTTTAAAATTAACCTGAAATATAAACCCCATCACCTATCACAAGTAAAATGGGCTATCCCTTCCTATATTCCACTTTAGAAGTTAAGAACAAAGTTCACCAAAGGATTATGATTATTTCATTTCTCACCTAAGTGCCTTACAATTCAATTATGCTAAAGCCAATGACAAAGTTAAAAATGCTGCTATTAATAATCTTCTGAATTGCTACCTCACAAGTATCCCCTGTACAATGAAAACTTTTCACCTCATTCATTCCTATTCTTTCAATTCTCATTATTTAGAAACAAAATACATATAGAAACTTTAATACCCAAGCGGTTAATGTGAAGATTTTTAAAATTCAGGGAAACAAAAAAAGAAATGACATTCTAGATAAGTAATCAATCATACAGGAAAGTTCAGAGATATGAGCTTTATCAATAAATGAAATTAGGTGACAGAGGGAGTTCACAATACTTGGATCTGGGTTTCTTCCTGTTTGGTTTTATACTTTAATGCAAGATTTATATATAGGCTCCATCCTAAAATGGTCCACTCAGTGCTAGAGGTTGCTAGGCAGCACTAGAACATTTACACAGAAACTCTTCTGTGTAAATATTGATATTTATTTAAACACTATATGTAGATAAGGCAATATATAAAAGAACTATGTTTCATCAATATTTACTGTTTATAAACATAGTTCTTTTATATATTGCCTTATCTACATATAGTGTTTAACATTCATTTCTTACTCACACCATTGAGGAATGAGAGGAGAAGGACAGAAAGTTTACAAAAAAGAGTGGTGAAAAAGTTACACAAAATAGAGGGAGGGAAAAAGAATTGTTAAGTTATGAGTAATGAATGTACAGTCAAGTGGTCCAGCTGAATCTTCACCTGGTTTTTACCCTAGTCCCCTCTCCCAGGAGCCACTGATTTTTCTGCAGGACACAAAGACAAGGTTTGAGAAGACTTCACTGTATCAACAAGTGCACCATTACAATAATGGGGCATGGCTGGAAAGGTCCACTAATGGATTCTTCAAATGACACATTTTTCTGGATTTATAAACTTTGTTTCACATTTTAATGTTTATAAAATTGGGTTTCATCTTAGATTCAATGTCTGCATTTAATGTGGTAGTCTTTCTTTTCCTTTTTTCTAGAAGAGTCTGTATTAAACTACTGGTGAAACTTACAGTCACAGTGTCTCTGAAGGCAATGTGGAACTCAATGGGGGCAGCCAGTTTAGCACTGTCGTACAAACTGCTGTCAACTGGATGCGTAAAGGCCAGAAGACTCTGGAGGGCCTCCCAGTACTGGACAGGGAGATCCCCCTCAACGTGACATCACGGGAAACCAACCACGGAAGTGACACTAACTTCATTCATCTCTGGCGGCTTTAACTTACGGCTGTTTTTTTTTTCCTTTCAATTCAATAGTCTTTAAATAGCAATTACTAGACCTTTACTTTGGTTCATAGAAAAAACTGTTAAGTTTGCCAGTTGGATTGAAACCAACGTACAACACTGCCAAACTGCTAAACTCATTACTTATAACCCCAATTTTTTAAATGATAAAAATAAAGGAAAAGCGACACATGCTTATAGGACTACCATCAGAATAAAATAAATCAAGTATTTGTTTTGTGTTTGATAAATTATTTCATAAAATAATTTTATGAATCTTATTACCTGCATATCTATTATGTGCCAGAAACCTAAAGGATATTACTCTAACCCTGCGTGCAACTGTTAATCTCACTTTACAGAAAAAGAGGCTAGTTGTATCTGATTACAACACCCAGCTTCTTCCACTTCATCAAGTTATCCCTGGCTTATGTAGTCCCTATTTTTTCCCCACGTTTATGAGAAATCTTTCAAAGTTCAATACTATCCATTACTATTACACTCTTTCACTCATTTAAACAGCTCTTTGTTATTTGTAATAAAGAATTATAAAAATCAGAATGTATGTATGCTTTCAGTTGTGTGTATGGGAAGGGGAATATATGGAAAGGTACAGAATTTTAATTAAATGTTAAAATAAAAGCAAAGATATTAGTGTCATATTTATATCTCCCACCCAAAAGAAATTGCTAGATAACTATTTGTAAATCACTGTAATAAACTGTCTTCAATTCAGGGTCTTATGGTTTTCCCAAATGTACTTGGCACAACTGATTTGTCTCAACTGTTACAAATAAGGTATAACTCATTTTGGTTGCACAAATTCTGAGGCTTTATTTGGTATTAGAATAGCCTATTTACACATGAAACGGAATATGTTTTCCATTGACTGAATCCAAATATACAATTTCAATGAAAAGTAAATCTCAAAAAACATTAAGTCAACCAAAGAGAATACTTCAAAAGAAATGAAGTCCCCCTGAAAAGAGCTTAAATCCTGAAGCCAATCAGAAGGTTGTCTCTATTCACAACACATGGCTTTATGGATCAAAATCTATGGTTCAAAAGTAATCAAGAATTCCTCCAGGGAGTGGGATATGGGAGACAACAAATAGAGGCTTTCAACTAGTATAAAACTGTTTCTAGTCTCTGCACAAACTGATAGACTAAACTTTCAGACAAAACAGCAACACAGCCTGCTGTAAAACTTAGTATTATAAATGACCAGTAAGAACCCACATTACTATGCGTGTCCTACAGAACGTAGAGAGAACTAGGAAAATCTCTAACCATTCAATAGCAGGTAGCAGAAGGCAATCTCAGGAGCCGGGGGACTTTCCCCAGCAGTATTTAGCTTCCCCAGACAGGACGGGAGGTCAGCTGTAGCACTGATCCAGGGTTGGAAATTTTCTGGGGGGCTGGAGCAAAATGTAAAGAATACATGAAAAATCAAGATTCCTGGAGTTGGGAAGATCAAAGGAACACTGCAGTGGATATCAACTGGGGTGGCTCACCATCTCATGATTCTACTAACTCTTAGAAGAACCCCCAAAAGCCATGTCTGTTCTATTAAGTTGAAGCATGAAAAACTGCTAATTTTGTGGGTCAAAAACAGTACAATAATGGTAAATAAAGATGATTCAATCTACTCCCTGTGACTATCTTCTCTTCCATCTAGCAACTCTTAATTCTCTCTCTTGGGATTTTGAGACTTGAAAGAAGAGACAGTCAGAGCTGTGCCAGCTTAATGGCAGCAAAGGGTTTAGAAGTTCCCATTGCTCAAGCCCCCAGATTCCTGCCTTGTCCAAAGTTCAGCTCCACAGCAATTCCTCTGAGACTGCAAGCTCCCCAAGAATTCTTTCAATAACCAATTTTAATAAATAAATACAAGTTAGACTTAGTTTAAGTTCTCTGCAAACAAAGGAATCTGAACAAACATAAACTGTGAGCATGGGAGACCAGTAGACCCTTGGAGCTACCAGTCCAATGTCCAACTTTTGGTTTTCTTCCTGTTGTGCACAAAACCTGAGCTCAATGACCGCTTATTAGGCGAAACTCAGCAAGCAGGAAAGGTTTCCTCTTCTTTCACAAACCTTAAAATCACTGCACATATACAAACTTGCACAAACCATGTTAGGGAAACCAAGGGAGAAAATATTGTTAATAAAATGTCTAGCAAGGCTCAAGGACTTTGGTTATACTTTATTTTTAATAGTAACTAACAGTCACAAGTCACAGATGTTAAATTAAAATGATATGAAACACTCATAAAATTAAAAACAACAACAACAACAACCACAGTCCCTAAATAGATATCATGATCTCAATTTCCACTAAAAAGGATCTATTTTAGCTTCAGTCAGCAGTCAGTCTGGCAGGTATGCCCACCTCTCCCATGACTCAGTGTGAGATGGCAAAAAGAGCACACGAAATAGCAGCCAAGTAGAGCCCATGTAAATTAAATGAGAAACTTTACTAGGAACCAGCAAGGAATGTGGAGTGGATTTTCCAAATCTAAAAGCATATCACACCCTCTGAGCCAATAAAAGGGACTTCTCCTCCATAATAAAGTACTTACTGCTTAGTGCTGCTGCTTTACTTGAGGCAATGTGGTTCATTCTGCTTGGCATGGCCAAGAAAACAATAATCCAAAGCACCTTTTAAAAACACTTCCTAATAGTTTCTGTATGTCCATACAATGCTACATATTTGAGAATAAACAAAAAACTAATGCTACTGGGACAACTAACTAATCATATGCAAAAAACAGATTCTCTATGTCAAAGTCCCATCCAGATGGATCCATGTAAGTGTCAAAAATAAAAACATAAACATAGAGAAGAGAATATGGATGGTGATTTTTTAAATCTAGGGTGAATAATGTCCAAGTCTGACACCAAAACCAGAAACCAAAAAAGGGAAAAATTAATGGATTTGACAATATTAAAACAAAAACGTCTATGGCAACAAAGAAACAAGGCAAAAAACAAATGAAAAACATTTAACATTTTTAAAAGATCAATAGGAAACTAACATACCAAACAAAATAGACGCAATTCTACTGCTAATAATTTATCCTAGGAAAATTACTGGACATGTACAAAGATGAATTACCAAGGGGAGTCATGGAGCATAATAGCAAAAAAAGAAAAAGAAAAAGAAAAAGAAAGATAACCATCAACATGAGCATTTTAAATTATGATTCATCTCATCTGTTCAATGAAAATGTGCTGCCATTAAAAATAGTAATGAGATCTATATATATTTGCATGGATAGATAGCCACATGTACTGGTAAGTGAGAGGGAAAAAACACTACAAAACAGCAACAATAATATGCAAGGCAAAGAGTAGTGCCCATCAAAATATGTTCTTCCTAGGCAAACAACACTATTTCCAACCCCCCCCACACACATACACACTCACACAGTTTGGTGTTCCTATGTGATTATTATGTTCCCTGCAAAAGGAAGTGAGCAGAAGTGTGACAAGGAAAGAACAGGTTGAAGATAGTAGGGATAACACTGGTCCGAATTCCTGAATGCAATGGCATGGAGTGGGAACATCCCAGACCCCAGCCCCAACCTGGAACATCTACCCTGGGCCACTGTGTGAGAGAGAAAAACACTTTTGCTGTGTTTATGCCATTAAATTTAAGCCAGTATGTTTCAGCATTTTGACTTAACCTAATGTAGGATACAACAATTTTACTTAAATTAAAAAAATAAAAATAAAAAAAAAATCTATGTATATATAAATATTTTAAAGGTCTAGAAAGATATGCATCAACATGTTAATGGTGAGTAACTCTGAGGAATAAGATTACAAGTGATTTTTTTCCTCCATTTTTCACTATACTTAAAAAAAAAAAAAATTTTTTTTTTTTATTTATCCCCCCATTGTTTTTGTGCTTGCTGTCTGCTCTCTGTGTTCTCCTGTGTCTGCTTGTCTTCTCTTTAAACAACAGCGGAAACCGATTCTGGGACCTTCTCCGGAGTGGGAGAGAGGTGCTCAATCTCTTGCTCCACGCTCCACCTCAGCTCCCTGGTCTGCTACGTCTCTTATTGTCTCTCATCTGTGTCTCTCTTTGTTGCATCATCTTGCTGCGTCAGCTCTCCTGCGTGGGCCAGCACTCGTGTGTGGGTCAGCACTCCTGCATGGGCCTGCTCTCCACTCAAGCCAGCTTGCCTTTCACCAGGAGGCCCCAGGAATCGAACTCTGGACCTCCTATACGGTAGATGGGAGCCCAATCACTTGAGTCACATACGTTTCCTTATACTTTGAATTTCTTAAAATTTTTTACCTTTACAAAAATGAAAAAAAACTTGTAAGAGCAAAAAGAAGAACTAGTCAATTTACTAGTTATTTCATCCTGGTCACTCTTTAGCACATAGTCTTACTTTCAGTTTAACACTGAGGCCTATCTAAAATTATCTTTTTAGATCATTCATCACCTGCCTCTTCCCCGCCCCCTGAGCATAGGTCCTTGATTAACAATCCTGTTCACCGCTTTATCTCAAATACTTCAATTCCTAGTTAGCACCTGACTTCAAACTCTACCTGTGCAAGGAAATAATTATTCACCTCTTCTTCTAGCTGCTTTATGGGTCATAGGAAAGGCTTCTGTTCAGCTTTAGTAGATTCTACCAAAGTCTTCTAAATTGATGGTACCAATCTGCACTGCCCCCACAACGTATCAGAGCTCCTGCTGCTATACATCTTTGTTAACACATGGTAGTTTCTGTCTTTTTCATTGTAGCCATCCTGGTGGGTGAGCATTTCTATCTCAAAACTACACACACACACACACACACACACACACAGATACTTGCTGGTTCTAATTCTCTGAAGAACCCTCACTGATACCATACACTCTTAACTTCTCTCAGAATATAAAATATATTATCTAGTAAAGCAAGTGACTCTTCTTACAAAATTATGTGGGCTACAATTGCTTGTTTATATCTTGAGACAAACTTGAGATTTCATCAAGTTCAAAAATTCCAATGGAATTTAATTGAAATTGCAATAAACCTATAAATTTGAGGAAGAACTGATGTCTTTCCCATATTCAGCTTTAAATCCAAGAATATAATGGGCTTTTAAATTCATTTTTCTTTTAGGTTCCTCAGCAAACAGTCCGTCCTTCCCAATAGTTCTGTACCATTTTTATTAAGATTATTCCTAGATATTATTTCCTAACAAGAAAAAGAAAAAGAGAAGGAAAGAAAAGAGATGAAGAAGGAGTAATCAGTTAAACGTATAAACTAACTCAATCACATTGCTAAGGAAAAAATCTAATTTTTGCCTAAAAAATGAATAAAGATCTTAAAAATTCTGAGAACACAGGAGAACCCTATCACAAATGCTACTGTTAACAGCAGAAATTCGTACAGCCTTACTGTATGAAATATGTTAAATATCTACATGAAATATCTTTAAATATCTGTGTGTTTATAATAAATATCTAAAAACTGTGAGTAGCAGTTTGGTATTATTTATGAATCCCCCAAATAGATATTGGATTATGTTTGTAAACTGGTCTTTTCCTCTGGGTACATTAGATTGTACTGGATTTATAGGTTTCACTCTTACTTGATTAAATTATGATTACGGCTTTGATTGGGCCACAGAAAAAAAATGACATAGCAGAAGAGTTAGTTGGAGTTTTGAGCTGGAGCCTGGGGAAGTAAACACACATGATAAGAAGACAGGAATGGAGAAAGCTCCACAGACACGGCACAGGCCCTGGGAAGAGAGAGGAGCCATTCACCTGACAGTTTACAGCTGACCTTGTGGAGAGAGCAAAGAAGCTGAGCCCACAGAAGAACGAGCCCTGGACAGAGACGAGACTTAAGAAGCTGGGACCACAGAGCCTTAAGAGGAAGAGGAGGAAGCCTGAACTCTTGGCAGCCATCGGCAGCCATCTTGCTCCAAGATGTGGCAACAGACTTTGGTGAGGAAA
Source organism: Tolypeutes matacus (assembly GCA_026826555.1). Lineage (NCBI taxonomy): Eukaryota > Metazoa > Chordata > Mammalia > Cingulata > Chlamyphoridae > Tolypeutes > Tolypeutes matacus. The sequence continues at coordinate 1,830,757 of JAKSZT010054549.1, read as the reverse complement.
GTAACTTGTGCTTTATGGCCTGATAACTGTAAGCTTCTACCCAAAGTAAACACCCTTTATAAAAGCCAAAGACTTCTGGTACTTTGTATCAGCACCCCTTTGGCTAACTAATACACCGAGTAACACTCTTTGTAGTAATATATACTAAAAAAAAAAAAAAAAGAAAAAGAAATGCAGACAAAGATTTATATATCAGCTTTCATAGTAACATAAAATTGGACAAAATCTAAAATTAAATAAAGTTTAGTAAATTACAGTGTATGCCCCTCCCTGCCCCCCCCCCCAATGGATATCATGACTTCAAAATTATAATTGGGCCAGAGGGCTCTACTAACCTAACCTGCCATTTCCGTTTTACCACTTAATGCAATCATGAAGAGCTTGTCCAAATTCAAATCCCACTCTGCAATTTTACAAACTTCTCTGGACCTCATCCTCCTCTCTAAAGTAAGGAAAACGAAAGTTCTAACACCTTAAGAGATTGTGTAAGAGATGAATGAGTATATATATTTACAACACTCAGGACCGTGTCTGATATATACACACGTTTGGGCTACCATCACTATTTTCTGCTGCTACCACCACCACCACCACCACGAGTCTCATATTTAATAAGAAACACACACACACACACAAAGAAAAAGCTTCTGAAAGCATGAGAAGTCCAAGTAGCACATGAGCCTCAATTTGGCTTGTTTTCTAAGTAACAGTCACAGTAGATCATCTGAGACCAAGTGGTACCTGCGTGGTCTCATTTCTACTCAATGGTCAGAAATCTAGGGGTCTCAAACAACCTTCACGTACTTCCAAGTAGACCACCAGTTCTTTGCAAGGCAGATGGGAGACAAGCCTCCACCATGCACATCCCAAATACAAAAAAAAAAGGTGAAATCTAAACATAATTTTATATCTGGAAATTGATTAAAATGACATTTTCAAGAGCCTCCTAAGGGATTTTCCTACACTCGGGTGCCTATGTAATCTCTTCTCAGAGGACAAGCTTTTCAAAACCAAAATGTGATCATGGCAGCCCTCTGTTCTTAGAAGAAACATGAGACTCTTCAAATGCCCTTCACAGTCCTGCTTGGCCTCGTACCCAGTTCTCCTGCCTCAGCTTGCCCTACACACTCATACTTGCTCCACATTTCTCAGTCAACAAATGCTAGCCACTCAGGCCTTCCTTGAGTTCCTCAAAGCCACTGTGCTCCCTCCCTCCAATGGGCTCTTCAGCAAACTATTCCCTATACTTTGAATGATCTGCTCTTCCTTCTTCACCTGGCTAATTCCTGTTTATTCCCTGGATCTCCATTTAGTCGGCTTAACCCACAGACTCTCTCTTAGGACATTATACTCCTCTCCTCTGCTAATCTTATGGCAATTCTACTTTTACACTGACTTGTGACAACTGGCTTAATGACTACCTCAGTCCCAAGAATGAAGACTCCACTAGGACAGGAGCCACACGTCTGTAACTGCTTACCACGGTAACTCCAGGGTAAAGATCATACCACCCGGCACAACCAGAGGCTGAACAAACACCTTTTGGTTGGCTGAATGAATAAAATGAATGGAAGAAGTGAAATGAAAAACTGTGGAATAACACAGAAAATCAATAGGGAAAAGATAGGATTTCAAACCAAAAGCTGTCAGCACAGCTAAGAACCACAAAACCGTTATCAAGATTGAATCTACCCACAGTCATGTTTCCAGTACAAAAGCTCCAGAAGGCTTGCAGAGTCATATGCAAGTGTGATGCCAACATCAAAAGCAACCTTCTTTCTGCACAGCATCCTGAATCAAATAAGCTACTGAATTTGCCATCCCCTTTATCCATTTTATGAGTAAGTGGGCTATATTCAGTTCACCCCTTTTTAAAGACAGGCTTTTTAGCTCTTTGGTTTTACTCCTCTTAGCTCCCAGAAAACCTTGGATCAGATTGCTGTCCAAGGTGACCCTGGAGATTGCTTTCATTACTGATCTATATGCAAAACATGTATTGCATAAAGGAAAAGACTCCTAAAGAGATAAAACAACTAAGTAAGCAACAAGATGAGGAAAGGTAGAGTACTAGAGTACTCCAAGGAGTAGGCATTGTCTCCCTTAATCTGACTTATTTTGCTTTTTTTCCTGGTGGTGGAATGATAATGTACAGAAGTTTTAAAATTCACTGGCTTATTTGACAATACATGAACATTCAATTTAAATAAGATATAAGGTGGGCTGCACATTAATAGATGAGTCACAAAGAGTAACAAATCAAAGGTCCAATGATCCACACAATCAAGTAAAAGGAAATTTATGTTCCCTTGCTCACTAACATTGTCAAAAAGGGAAAAGAAAAAAAAAAAAAAAGAAATATAAAGGTTAAAAAAAAAGTTCAGTTTGTGGCATATAATAGCCACAAACATGTAAACTTGGTACTTGAAAATTGCAGAGACTAGAGGAATGGTCTGTAACTTCCTCTGTTGAGCTGACAGTCTGATCTTTGCACAAGGGCCAGGGTGGAAAGCTCCTGGATCACCACCACCAGTAGGCTTCGTTATACAAGTACAAATTCAGGATGTGTCAGGCCATTTAGGGGTGATAATAACGTGGAGAAGTTGAGTACAGATACATAGATCAACCCAGGAAAAAGACAGCTCAGACACAGCCTCAGACATTCAAATGAAAAAAAGTGGTAATGAGACACAGTTATCTTTGCCATTTTATTATAAAACATTAGATACAAGGCATTTAGTACCATGGTGTACTTCTATAATGGCAATATATTTTAATAAGGTCAGTAATAGGCTGTTCATGAAAGTAAAATACGAAAGTAATTATAATGGGGACAGTAAACGCAATTGCCAAGACTCCCTTCCTTTTTTTAAAAAAGTAATGGAGAGAGAGGATGATCAATGCAAAAGACAGGAAGGCCTGAGTATCCAGGGCACATCAAGGGGCACCCGGCAGCAGGGTAAGTTAGGAAGGAAAAGGGAACTCTTCCCTTTTCGCATTGAATCAAAGTTCCCAAATTATGACTTAAACCAGGATGTCAAATGAAATTTGTCTTAAATGATGACTTATTACAAAGTTTGTTCAGTTGATGGCAAAATGAAAAATATAAGAGCAATGCATTTCAGTTTTTCAGAAATGTAAAATTTATTTAAATTTAAGAACTGGTTTTTGGGTTACATCCTTTCCAACTGTGGATATTAAAATGTCCTCTCTTTTATGAAATGACTGTGATAGAAATGTTGCATTTAAAAATACCTTCACTTAGCAAAATGAAAGCCTTGTAACTCTCTGACCATCTTGAAATAATTTCTGAAACTTTACTGGTTTGAGAAACTCCTGTCTAGGAACTCAAATACGAATTGGCAGAAAGAAAAACCACAAAGGTACCTCTGGTTATTTTGATGAGCAATGGGGCAGCAATGTTGAAATTGATACCAGATCACCCCAACTTACTACATGTTCAAGATGAACTAGAACCTGTTGGTTGAATCCAATCTCCTATAAACTCGTCTAGCCCACACCATGTTCCCTTGGGGATGGGACCCCTTACTCAATGTTGTATTCTCTAAGGTTCACATCACAGAGCCTCCACAGTTAGTTTTCAATCAATGTTACTGAAGTGAAACACTGCTAAATCCTCCACACTCCCGTGTATTTTACAAATGGAAACCAAAGTTAAATAATGGTCTTGGGGCAATACTAACGACTTGCCCTTTTGTAAACCCCCTTCAAAACTACTTACAATGTAAGGACGATATAACTACAACCCTGAAGTGGTCTGTGTATTTGGATAGTTTGACCAAAATATACAGAAGTTGTACAGGATGAACGACATTACAAACCACATTTCCCCAAAGTGGATCCTCAGAGAATCTGCCAAGTCTTGGTTACCGCACAGGCTGAACAGGTGCTATAGGTTTCTGGTTTGAACTATTTCCTATACTGCAGACCTCATCTCTGAATGTCAAAGAATCCATCACTGCCAATTTAAAACTGACTAAGGATGTGAACCAACTAAACCCCCTCCACAGACCTGTAAAAATGAGGTCTAGGATGCTAACATAAAGGTTCCTATCCAGCAATAAGCCTTTTTTAATCCAGATTTACTAGATGTATTGAAAGGAGACTAGTGTTAAACAGCAAAGATCTGAGGCGCTCACCTCCTAGGTTGCTAATTAAAACAACAAATGTTTCTGCACACCATCAGGCGTGTAGCAGGTGCAACGATGCACGCATGTAAGCTTGGCCTCAATATGCTGTGTGCAGAACTGAGAGAGCACATTCTCCTTACCAAGCCATTTCAGAGAGCTAAATAAGAACACCAACCTAAGGACACCTGCAAGACACCCAATGGTGGAGAACATCGCCTTCATCCCATCAAAGGAATTTTCAGGCAATTTTATAATGTAACTCTTAAGATTGTTTTGAGCAATCTGAGTGGGTGAGTGAGTCCCTAAGACAGGGATCTTCATGAAAGGGGAAGAGGAAGCAGGTTGGCTGGTTTGTTTTACAGTTTTTGAGGGGGGGAAACAGAAAGAAAGTGGGGGGCCAGGGGGAGAGACAATGTGTTTTCTTTGTAATACCTTTAGTATACAGTGTCGTGAACATGCAGGTAGAAATGGGAAGTGGGTTTGAGGCTAGGGAGAGAAGACAGTTGGAGATAAAAATTAGGGGGTATCTACAGTGGTTGTGGATGTTATAGGAGAGAACTTCTTATAAGCAATGGAGGCCACCAGCATTCAAGGCTGAGGAAGATGAGCCCAAGGAGAAGACTGAGAAGTTGTACTCAGAGAGGCAGAAAGAGATGCCAATGAGAACAGTGCTGGGCCAGGCAAATAAGGGGGTTTTAAAGAGTAGACACTGGTGTCAAACAAGGAAGAAAGAAAACATAATAGCCACAATGAAAAGGACACAATGAATTTGGCTATTAAAAAATAATGGGGGGGGGGGCGGATGTGGCTCAAATGGTTGGGCGTCCGTCTGCTATATGGAGGGAACTGGGTTCGATCCCCGGGACCTCCCGGTAAAAAAAAAAAAAAAAAAAGGGTGGGAGGTGGGGCATATGGGAATCCCTATACTTTTTGTGTAACATTTATGTAATTTAAGTATCTTCTAAAAAAATAAAATAAGTAAATAAATAAATAAATTTTTAAAAAGTGACTACAGATTCTTGAAAAAAAGGAGGGGGGCAAAAAGAATAATATAGAGAATGAGAATGAATTACAGAGGCCTTTTCAAAGGGGGAGGTTTGAGCAGGTATTCAGATTTGAGGAAATGAAACTTAAAAGGTGAAAATGGTACAATACCCTAAAGAGACTTGAGAGTGGTAATGGGATCAAGAGCAAAGTGGAAGCTAGAGTTCCCTTGAAAGAGAATAATGGTCACTCCTCTGAAATCAACTGCAGTTTTCTAGAGGAAACTGAAACTTACCAGTGATGGGTACCAGCCATAACATCTGGAGGCATACAACCTCCAACTCAGATAAAACAAACTCTCAGGATCTTGGCTCCTTTGAAAATAGCAGTAGGGCAAAAAAAAAAAAAAAAAAGTGGATTCAAATTCTGGTTTCTTGGTAACCATTACTTCGGAAAAGCTACTTTTATGATTTAGTTTTCAAACCTACTTTTAAAAAATGGGCCTTATAATACCTATCTATCAAATTATTCTGAAGATTAAATGAGATAATATATGAAACATCATTATTTCTGACATTTAGCAGGCACTGAATAAACATTAGTTCACTTTTCTCTACATAAAATGAGGGCATCTGATCAGGACCGTCCTCTTTAAAATTCCACTTCACACTCTCTGTATTTCATGAGTTACTTTCCACCACCACCACCATTAGTAATGCTATCCCTCATATTTATAAGGTGCTTTGCCATTTTTTAAAAGCTTTCACTTTCATGATCTTATTAACCGTGAACCGTGACAACAACGCTTTGAGGAATGAGCAAACTGAGAGGCAGGGAGTTTAAATGACTTGCCCTAGGTCAATTTAATGTTCATTAGGTTATCTGTGTTCTGTAAAAGTTGTAAAGATCACTGATCATCAGAAACAAAGGCGATCTGTTCCTGTAGTAGGTAACAGGCTCCTTTTGCTGTTCTTTTTAAAGCTAACTCACTTCTAACCTCAGGTGTATATTATTTTGCACTGTGCTTTGTCAATCATTTCACGTCTTTTTTAAAAGGCACAAGGTAAACACTGTCCATGAATAAGAGACAATAGCTAAAATAAGAAAATGCATGTAAAAATATCTAGAGCAATGCCTAGCATATCAAGCACCCAAAAATGTTTACTGACCTGTAAAACAGCTTCAGATTCAATGAAGCTTATAAATTCCTTAATAATACAGTATGATAATCTTTCCCTGCACTATATATTCATGTATAATTTATTTCATGAGGAGGGCTAAAATTTTTAAAGACAGCAGCTCCTAACTCATAGGTCCTACTTGTGCCTTTTCCCCTACAGACGAATAGCACCCCAAGCAATCAGGGGGAATTAAGGGGTACAGAGATGGAATTCAAAAGTCCATTAAATTGGAGGGGAAAGAAATTATCCTTTATCTTTACAAAAGTCTAACTGAAATTTAGTATTTCCTTAGATTATGAATGCAGGCAACAAACCACATTAGTATTGGCAGCACCTCTGATTTTTTTTTTTTTGTCACCAATAGAATTCAGGTATTTTCGTATCATTTTATAGTCATTGCAGATATCCTGAAATATCATTTACACTCATCACTTCAAAATTACCATAATTATTAGACTTGCTTCTAGACTTTGTCATTTAATGTGTTAATAAAGAAGCTGATAATATGTCACAAATGTTTTAATATTTTGTTATCCATATTTCGATCTAATTGACTTTCTTTACTATCATACGCATATACATACATATATCATACACACAAACACATGCACACACATACACACAAAATGAAGAACTTCTGCTTCAGAGGATGGCTAAGACCCTGAAGAATTTCCCTCCCGGTGTCCTCCCCCAAGGGATGTCTACCTCTTTTTTGCCTCTTCTCCAATTCTGCCCTACCCTGCCCCCACCATGTGATCTCAACTGCAAATTCAAGCATGATGATTATATCCATGTCCACAGCTTCTAAATCCATTTCCTCCCCTAAACTCAAATGTATTTTGTTCTCTTTGCTCCCTAAGCTCTCACACCAACATCTGTGATGAAATGTCTAGGATAGCAAGATGCCACTCTGAAATTCAGACAAACTACAGCTTTTCAAGACCCATAACCTGGTGGCTTTTCCATCAACATGGGCTAATGGGAGGGGAAAAAAGGAAAAGGCAGGGGTAGGGAAGGAGAGGTGAGCAGTGGAGGTAGGTGGACTGTAGAAAGAGCCTTTTTATTTCTCAGTGTATTTCCTGTCTTCCTATCAATTAGAAAGAAAGAATGAATGAATAAACACACAAACAAACCTGTGAAAAAAAAATTACATGGGCTGTAAAAATTGTTTGGGGAAGGCAGAAGAAAGGCATGCGACAGCTCCTATCTGAAGTGGGTCAAGAAGAAGAGATGTACTGGTTGCAACTGAAAGAACCATGAAAAAGAAGCTTTACAGGTTAGTTTTTGGTAATAGAAGTTGGCCAAGCAATGATTTCAAGATTCAGGTGTCCAAGCAGGAAGCCCAGGTATAATTATATTGCAACTCTCCATGATTCCACTTCCACAGCCTCAGAACAAAATCACTACTAGAGGCCCCACTGCAAGCCACAGGAGCCATCTTCAGAGGCTCGGAGCTATGAAAGACTCAATCACACTGCTTAAAATGAAGGGGTGCGGGAAGCGGCTGTGGCTCAATCAGTAGGGCTCCCGTTTACCATATGGGAGGCCCCGGGCACGGCATGGTTAGCTGACCCAGCGAGCACAAGCAGCAAGGGGGGTAAATGAATAAATAAATAAAATCTTAAAAAAAAAAAAAAAAAAAAAAAAAAACATGAAGGGGTGGGGTGGGGTGGATGTGGGACATGACTCCCAGGGATGAGCCTCCCTGGCACCGAGGGATTATTAACATGCATTAATCAGTGATGCATTTGGAGAATGAACTTGACCAAAGGGGGAAAACACTAAATAAATTAGAGTTTTGTGGCTAACAGATTTCAAAGTGAGTTGGGAGGTCATTCCAGAGGTTACGCTTATGTAGATCTCAGTCAGACTTCACAAACTGCCACAGTAAACAAAGCCTCAAACAAAAGTGCTCCTGGGGGTCCTATGGACAAACAGACCCCAGAGGCAAGCCACATAACCTTAAGAAATCAACACTTCCTCAGTGGGTCCTACCTGGGAATATATGTAAATCTATTTCCCTAATATAACATAAATACACTCATTTATAAATTCCCTTATCATGATTCTTCTGGTTTTTTTATTTGAACCCAAAATTTTCAATTTATTTGTTAAGTATAGTTCTCAGAGACTAAAAGGCTTTGGGTCGTTCACATGCCAGATGATCTCTGAAACCTAGCAGATATGCGTCAACTGCTACTCTCCTGTTCCTTGGTCTTGCCCTGGATAGCCAACAAAATGATGAGGATGGACCAGCCCCACTCCAAAAACAAGGGGTATCTTCAACAGCAAGCAAAACAATTCCATCCTTCTGCCCCATAATATCTATGCTCCTTCTCAGCCTGAAGCAGTCAGAGCAGACATCTTCCCAAACCCCTCCAGATTGAAGAATGAATAAAAATGGGGGAGGGGGCAGGAATGTAACAACTGACCAAAGTAGATCTATTGTTACTTTAGTTGTTAAATGAGCAACTTGTAACATTGATACAAATAATAAATTTTTAAAATTAAAAAAAAAAAAAAAGAAAAAGAAAAGCAAGGGAGAAGGCAAAAAAAGAGTCCTTACAAGATTACAGAAGGAGGATATATTTGCCCAAGGAAATATTGCAAATGGATTTGTTTTCCAGTATTATCAGTAATATAAGTCATGAATAGACTGGTTTAAGGATAAATTTACATACATAATGCTGTTTCTATGAGAAAGTGTGCTACAAGTTCTAAAAAAAAAAGGGGGGGGACACATATAATGTTTGAATAGGACTCACGACTGAGAACTATTTTTATTAATTGCACTGCAAAGCACCAAAGAATGACAAATGTAGTTTAAAAAAAAAAAAAAAATCCTTTAAAAAAATTAATGGGGATGACTTTTTAATTGGCATTTTACACAAATTTTAGTTATTTTTTAAATTATTAATAATTAAGATTCACAGTGCATAAACCAAGCTTAAATTCAATATATAAATTCAATGCTTTAATATAAATTTTAAAACACACTCACGAAAATGGACTATTTTCCTGTACTATTCCTATCAAAATGTTTTTCAATAAAAATGCATCTTCTTTCATTTTCATACATAAATTCTCAATTAACCAGAAGACAATGAGGAATAGTATTAACATGATAGAGTAAAATGTTATTCTTCTAAAAGATAAATCAAAGATTATTATGTAACGACAGGACTTATGTAGAAAAATAAAAACCAGATTTCTTATTTTTTGCTTGATTCATGAGTAAAAATTAGCTTTAGAAAAATATAACATTTTATTATTCTAGCAATTAAGGCTCAAATTAAAATATTTTAAACTAAAGTTACAGTAATAGCATCTTACCAATACTTAAAAATACATCAAAACTGTAAACACTTGAAGAAAATGAAAAAGCCTGCATTTTCCCAAAGTAATTATTGTTAACCCTTCTATACTTACTAAATCCTAACCTATATAAATACACTCTATAATTTTTACTTTCCCTATAATTTCAAATATTATTTATTCACTACCTTGTTAATATAAAACTTGGAATGAAGTTTCTATCTGAATTTGTTCAGAAGGTCTACATTCTTAGAAGCTAAAATTTTTAGTGCTGTGTTCTAATGCAATTTGGCAAGGAATATGTTACACCCAAAATCTGAATGGTTGAACTAGGAAGTGCATACAGAGAGGCTTCCTTTTGTTTCTTTAAACCTTAAAACATGGCAAGAAAACAAAAATAACAATTGTCTTCATGGAAACTGAAGAGATGAATTATGTCCAGCAAGTTCATGTTTAAGAAAAGAAAAATCTATTTTACCCATGAATGACCCATTTTCTACTTGCTCAACAGAAAGCATTTTCCCAAAAAGTGTTCAATATAACACTTTTACATGGAAGAATAGTTAACATTAAAAAAGATTTTTTTTTTAAAAAGCACATTTCTTATGAAATAGTGCAATAAATTAGTGATCATCACTTTAAAATCAGTTACCAAGATGCTGGTGGGGGTAAAAACACCAGATTTTGGTTGGCATATAGTAGAGGTTCAATAAATATTCACTGAATGAAGGAATTTAATATTAAAAACTTTTCAATTTGGATAATATTAAAGTTGGAATAGCAACTTGCTCCTCTCATTCAAATTACTTAAATATAAGCTCAGTAATAAGGGAAAACTTTTTTACTGTAGCAAATGTATTATAATTCTATTTTACATTAAAGCAAACTTCTATTTTAACATAAATACAAAGAAACCGCTTCTTTAAGCAACAAACCTAATTGTGAACTTCCTGCACTTTCCCCCCAGAATGACTGAACCATAGTACAATTTCTGTGCAATTTTTAACAGAAGTTAAAAGATCTCTAATTCACATTAGAAAACTAATTTTTTTTTTTTGCCATTTACTTAAATGAGGATGTGCAAATCCACATTATGAGAACAAAACTAAGATTAATTTATGGCCTCAGAAAAACTAATCATTCTGCTTAAAAAAGAGATATCTAATTTGAATAATCCAGACTATCTTTCTTTACCCTGAAGGAAAGAACATTCTCAGTTCTGTTTGGAAGTTGGCACCCACATACTCAATCTTGGTTAATTTCCAAAAGCACATATGTTATAGTAAATCCTCTTTTTTCAGTGCCAAAACATTTTTGCTCCTAGAAATTGTTTTACTGGCATATTCTCAACGTATCAGTATCTTAATACCTGCTAATACTGAAGAGGCAAGAGTGGCCAATACACTTTAGAAAATGAAGTTGCATTTTAATTCTGCATAAGGTTGACTTTTACTTTGAGCAATATTCTCTCTCTCAAATCTGGGAGTTTAACACAGTGGTTCTCAACAAGCCAAGGCTGGAACACCTGGGAAACTGTAAATTATAAAGAATTCTCATTTAGTTAGTCTCATTTAACTGCCCAGACATAAGTGAGGGGGAGGGGGACAACTGATTAATAAACTATTTAAATTAATAGCTATTAAAACTGATAAATACATGATAAAGGGTTTTCTTATAAATGAAGTCTCAAAATTTACATCTTTGGAGAAACAGAGAAACATATTTTGATTAATTCAGATAGAAGCTTTATCACATTCACTCAAGTATTTTTCCAGGGTAGAACACAGTTATGGCAAATTTTCTTTTCTCTTCCTTTAAAAAAACAGGGACAAAGATGAGCAGAAAGAAAATAGTCCATATATTTTTTTTTTCTACACTCTTTCTTCAGAGAATTCTCTAAACATTTCTAAGTTAAGATAGATCCCTCTTAAGAAGGGACGTGAACTTCTAGAAGTTTAAATACTATAAACACTATACAGAGTTCAGTGCCTGGCATTTCAGTAAGACTAGTGTTCCTATAATAAATCTTTTGATGTAAATGAAAACAAAAACCCTACTGCTTTGTTTTATAAATGAGTTATTACTATTATTTTTTTTTATTTTAGTTACTTAAAATTTCAAGTTAACAGAAAAATGTGTTTCTTAGGATAGTGGAAAACACATCCATGGATGACAGATGCTTAACGATATGTTAATTAAAACGAGAGATAAATCGCTAAAAAAATCACCGAATCCAACTATGCCCTACTACAAGAAAGCCTTACTTTCTTTGTAGACAGATTAGACTATCATCGGAAAGAGCCACATCCACATGCTATAATAAACAGCCGACAACTGCCAACTGGACGTGAACAGTGATGTATGAACATGCATTCCTGGATATGCATAAACAATGAACTTGCCAAGGCCTCTGACGCATCCCTCAGAGGCCTTGCCTCGGCATGAGACTGAGAAGTGCTTCAAATACTTTGGGTGGTATTTCAAGTGTTCAGACTAAAAGTTTTCATTTGCCCACACCTGACTTTCTTTGAACTGAAACCTGTTATGCTAATTTGTACATAAAAGTCTTTAAGGGAATATTAATATTTAATCAGTACAATATCCAGAAAAGACATTTTTAAAACTAATGTTTAAAATGCATCCTATTCATTATTGAAAGTAATGCTATATTGGAAATAAGTGAACAGTACAGCATTTAAAATGAAATGTGTAACAATGGAATGCTATACAGAGGTTAAAATTATAATAATGTATATTAATATATAAGAAAATATAGCAACCACGTAGAGAAAAAAAAGCAGATTACTAATGGTATGTACACTATGGCTACAACTATATGAAAATGGTTAAGATGGTAACACTGTGGGTAACTATATTTTGAAAAATATTTTAGTATTATAGATACTTCACCTGAACAAAGGTAATAAAAATTAGAGATAAGGCAATTTTTTAACAGCCTAAATGTACAGTTTGCTTCTTTGGAGATTAAGATTTTAAGTAAAGGAATAAATAATAAAATTGCACAGCTGTTTGCTTTCAGGAATACAAACAGGAGGAAATAAACAGAGGGAGGCTAATGTCTGTGAGATCAGGCTAACTACTTCATACCAGCTGTGTTTTAATTCGTGTCACCAAACAGTAACAAGCCCTTTTTATGACCATCAGAGGCTGAGAATTTCCATTTGTGCCCAGTGAAAATTAAAGGCACACCAGAAAATATTTGAAATATCAGATTCAGTGATTTACTGTCTGGTCAAAGTTGCACACCATCAGTTGATTTTTCAGGAATTAAGCAATTTTTATTTAATTTCATTTAAATTCACAGATAATGACAGAGATGACTCATCAGTTACAAGTGCCTTAAAATATAAGTTATAGGGGAGTGGGTGTAGCTCAGTGGTTGAGCACCTGCTTTGCATATACAAAGTCCTGGGTTCAATCCCTGGTACCTCCTAAAAACTTTTAAAAATTGAAAAATATATATATATACATTTAAATTATAAGGACAAGCAAGTTAAAAATCATACCCAGTTTGCAAACGGATATATACTGAGTTCAGTTTATTCCATGGGTGGTAAATGCTAATGGCTCTGTTCTCTGACCTTCAAAAACTAGGCAAGATAAATACTATAGCTGTAAAGGTAGGGCTATGGTCGGATGGAGGCAATACTAGAGCAGAGGAATGTCTTTGTTATAGCTACATTAGACATGTCAGCCCAGAAGCAAAAAGAAATTAGAAGGGGATATATAAGAAATTTACTGACAATCTTTAAGCTACCACTTTTCAATGGCACTGATGCATAATACTGCCACTGTTGCACAACACTTGCCTGTGGGAAAACACTGTGATGGATTCAATCAGGTCCCCTCAGAGACATACTCAAGTCACCCCCCAGCCCAGGTCCTGTGGATATGAACCCATTTGTAAACGGGAAACCTGAAGATATTTATTGGTTATGGTGAGGCTAAAGTGAATCAGGGTGGGCCTTTTAATGCAACAGAACTGTAGTCCTCATAAACAGGAAATTTGGAAACAGTCAGGCTCAGGAGACAGATGGCTGTATGACAGAGGTAGAGCCAAAGGTGAAAGCAACCTGTGTCCACCAATGGATGAATGAATAAACAAAATCAGTACACACATACCATGCAATATTACTCAGCTGTGAAAAGGAATGACGTTCCGATATATGCTGCAACATGGAGGAACCCTGAAAACATTATGCCGAGTGAAATAAGCCAGACGCAAATGGACAAACACTGCAGGATTCCACTTATAAGAAATATCTAGAATAAGAAAATTCAGAGACAGAAAGTAAATTAGAGGTAACCAGGGAAGGCTGGGGGCAGAGGAATTGGGGAGCAATTGTTTAATGGGTAGTTTCTGTTTTGGGTGATGAAAAAGTTTAGTAAGGGAAGGTGGTGATGGTAGCACAACATTGTAAAAGTAATTAATGCCACTTTAAGTAATTAAGTAATTAATACACTTAAAATGGTTAAAATGGCAAGTTTTATGATATATATGTTTGTTATATATATGTTATATATATTACCACAATACAAATAAAACTAAGTAACAAAATCAAGTATTAAGAGTGTGAGGCTTATTAGTTTGTAGACGTTGCCTATTTTACCTTTGCATCCCCAGTGTCTGCCAGAATATCTGACATGAGTAAATGTTTGCTAAGCTGAGGAAAATAAAAGACTATTAATTAAATTTTACCTTTTCTCATTAAAGTTTCTTTGACTTTAAAATTCTTTTCCTTTGTATAGTCAATGCAGGGGGGTTTTCCCTGTCACACACAGGGAAAGTGCAGTGCCAGGCCTGTCTGGTCCAGTACTCCATTCCCAATACATAACATAGTTAATGCCTAATATATATTAAGGGTTCACTTGTTTGAACGCACGATTTTTTTCATGTTCTGTAGAAAGAGAAGTTTTTTTTTTAAAAAACAAATCAATTTTACTGGTCACATATTAATAAAGCATAAATCCACCCAAAGTGTGCAATCAATTGTATTGGTATAATCACAAAGTTTTGCATTCATCACTTCAGTTGTTTTTAGAGCATTTTTGTTATTCCAATAATAATAATAAAAAACAAAAAACAAACAAAAAACTTATCACCTCTCAATCTCTCTATGCTTCCCCTGCCAAACATAGCTACTATTCTGTTTTTGTCTCTCTCGTTTTTTTTTTTTTTGTATTTTTATTTTGTAACAACAATCTTACAGGGGGTGGATGTGGCTCAAATGGTTGGGCGTCCGTCTCCCATATGGAGGGACCTGGGTTCGATCCCCGGGACCTCCCGGTAAAATAAAAAAAAATATATAGAAGGCGCCCGGGACCTCCCAGTAAAATAAAAAAATATATATAGAAGGTGCATGGGCTGCCAGGCTCTGTGTGCTGGTGAGCTGTCGGCCCCGAGAACCACGCAGCAGGATGATGACGTAACAGGAGAGAGACAAGACGAGATGCTCCGAAAGCTCCAGAAGTCAGGAGCTGAGGTGGTGCAGGCGACTAGAACACCTCTCTCCTACATCGGAGGTCTCCAGGATCGAATCCTGGTGAAGAGGAGGAGGATGAGAAGAGATGGCAGGAAACAGACACAGAGAATTGCCCAGCGAATGGACACAAAACAGCAAATGGGGAAGGGGGTGTTTAAAATGGATAAAGTAAATAAATAAATCTTTAAAAAAAAAGAAAAGAAAAAACAAACAAAAAAAACCCAATCTTATATATGCAATATCACCCATATTCATAGTTTATGTGAGGTTTCACTATGTTATACAGTCCCATGTTACAGTTTTTAGCTTTCCTTCCAGTAATATACATGACCTTATTCCCTTTCTACAGTCATACCCATATAACAGCTCTGCTAGTTACAAACACTATGATGTGCTTTCACCATTTCATTTAGAAAATTTACAAACAACTTTTTTTTTTTTTTTTTTTTTTTTTACCAATTCTGCACAGATTAACTCTCAGTTTTCCATTTTCTACCTTCATTCTATTTTCTGGTGACCTATATTCTAATTATTAACTCTATGAGGTTACACAATATATTTAGTTCATAATAGTGCAATCATACAGTATTTGTCCTTTTCTGTCTGGCTTGCTTCACTCAACTTAATGTCCTCCAGGTTCATCCATGTTGTCTATGCATCACGAATTCATTTCTTCTTACTGCTGTATAATATTCCATCGTGTGTATATATCACAATTTGTTTATCCATTCATCGGTTGATGGACACCTGGGAAGTTTCCAACTTTTGGCAATTTGGGAAGTTTCCAACTTTTAGCAATTGTGAATAATGCCGCTATGAACATCGGTGGTACAGATGTCTGTTCATGTCACTGCTCTCAGTTCTTCTGGGTATATACCTAGTAAAGGTATTGCTGGGTCACATGGCAAGTCTATATTCAACTTCCTTAGAACTGCCAAACCGTCCTCCACAATGGCTGTACCATTCTACATTCCCACCAACAGTGAATAAGCATTCCTATCTCTCCACATCCTGAAAGAGGAGCTTTTTAATGCAAAACTTACTGCTGGGAAGCCCTGTTTTAGGAAAAAGTCTTGGAAGCAGTAAGTAGAAGCAGCAGCATAAGCATATAAGTGTTCTCTTTTGGGAGCCCAGAAACACTCTAAAAGGCATACTGAACTTCTGTGTGCTTTCTTATCAAAAAGTTTTTTTTAAATTTCAGTGCCATATATGTTTCACCAACAATACATCATTTTTACCCAAGAAACTCCATATAATTACTTTCCTAAGGTGAAAAGTCAACTTTTCACACAGCTCTATAAAAACCTCTATTTCCTCTTCTGTTTCTCACGAAAGTTGTAATAACTGGCTGGGCTCTATTCCCTACAGGGGGAAAAAAGGGGGGCGGGGGACAAGGAAATGCTCCTCTCTAACCTTTTGATCCTCCTGCCAATTAAACGACACACTTCAAAGGAAGTTCCTGCAATACTAACTGAGAGATAATAACTGATAGAGCAAATCTCAAATAGCATGATTATATAAAATGGCAATGACTTTCTAAAACAAATAAGTTTCAGAAAAGGAAATAACACGTAGCAATTAGAAAAATTACCTTCTTTGAACACCTGGGCCTACCTATATAAACTATTACAGATAAAATTACCATTTATTAAATGTACACTTTTCAGGAATGTCTCTGAGGATGAACAAGATCATCAACCACAGATGAGTTATTTTCAGAAAGCCATCTGAGTTGCTTCAGGGGGTATTAGTCTATTTAGGTCAGTAAGGCATTATAATGCTGAATCCCACAGAAGCCAGAAGTGATGACTAGTCTTCCCCATGTGCTTGATTATGAGAATTATATGAAAGTAATTCTACCTCTGATAGAATCTTATCACCTAAGTGAAGGACCCTGCAGTCTTCAGTGAAAAACAATAACACATTCAAGAGAAAGATTAATATTATTGTATGTCCAGGACAATGATTCATATTCTTTAAACTGTTATCTTCTTTTGAAGAAAATACATTCCATTAGATTCTAAGTAGGTCACATTTAAAGTCCTATTATGAGCGATTCCAAGGCTTCTTCAAAATCGACAGGTCCCAAAACAGTACTAAATCAGGTAAATAGCTGACTAAAGAGCAGCAGAGCAAAATGAACACATACACAAATGGGACCCAGGTTTAGGGACTTCATCAGAAAGAATCTTGCTTTTCCCCTCCATCCCCAACAGAGGCTGTTTTTCTAGATGGAGTTGGGTTCGTTATTCAGAAGCATCTAATAGAAATGTTTTTATTTCATCTCATAATCAAAAGCGGTTTAGGATTGTCCTGATTTCTTTTTGCCATGTAAACAGATGCTATTATAAATCCCACCTAAGACCAGTACATGGCAAGGAGCACTCAGGTAAGGACTAAGAGCTCCTAGGACCATCTTTTAAAACATTTGTTTACAGCTAGAAAAGACCCTCGTCAGGGCCACTCGCACCCGCACTTCCCAGAGCCTGCCTTCCTCCTTTTCTGGCTTCCCTACCGCTTCTCAAGCCTTCTCTTCATTTTCCATCCTATGTCTCAGCCACGCTGGTGTAACCCAGAGGTTTAGCCCAATGCTGACCCAGAACGCTTCTCCCTCTTACTTGGCACTGATTTAACACTAGCAGACAATGTGCCAGCAAGTGAACCCCTTCAGGGCAAAGCCTATCATCAACCTGTATCCCAAGCTACAGACCTTAACAGAGAAGGTACTCGGTGTTGGCTGACACAACATTTCAGTTTTTTTAATAACAGCTTTACTGAGATATAATTCACATACATAAGGTTCACTCTTTTAAAGTGTACACCAGTGTTTTTTAGTATAGTCACAGAGTTGTGCAACCATCACCACTGTCTAGTGCAAGACCACTTTCACAGCTGAAAAAGGAAACCCTGTACCCATTAAACAGTCACTGCCCATTCCCCCCACCCCCTGCCCCTGGCAACCACTAATCTTCGTTCTGTCTCTATGAAATTGCCTATTCTGGACATTTCATATAAATGGATCAGACAATAACAACGTTTTATTTGGAATCACAAGACAGCCAATACAAATACGAGATTTTAATAGAAGATTAATAATCCAGTTTTTTAAGTCTAGCACAAACACTGAACTTCTGCTACTATTAATGAAAACAAACAACAAAATGAGAAGCATTTAACTAGAATGCTTAACCATTCTCACTACACAAAGGATCAGTAACCTTCCTAAGAATATCCTTCTTCCAAAAGTATGAAGGCATCTTATTAGACATTTCCTAGAATAATTTCTTACTGAATTTGTGGTACACACTGAAATATGTTTTTGCAAGTCAAATTCTGAGGAAAATACACTTTGGTGAAAATTTATTATCTACTGCTATCTAAGTGTTTTGCTCCTATACAATTGAAAAGAATCATACAGATTACCCTCTTCAAAAAACAAAAGAATAAAAGAACAAAATAAGAAGACATAAATACACCTAAATATACCAGTTGTCACAAGAAATATAAATTGCCCTAACTTCCAGGTTAAAAAATATCATAATAAAGTTTGTCAAACCACTATATGCGATTTATACTCTAGGCAAACGCCAAATAAAAGAATAAAAGAAAGCAAGTGTGATATACTAAAATCGCACAAAATAGGCAAGGTGACAAGCCTTACTGATGGTAGAGAGGTCCTTTCCTAATGATAAAATGCTGAATTCTTCAGGAAAATGAAAATTCTAAACTTAAATGCATCTGATAACACAATTTCAAAAATAAAAAACTGTCAGCACTGCAGAGAGGAAATGAAAAATCACCATGAGTCAGAAACTTTAACTTTCTCAGTAACTGATTTCAATCTCATGCAAACTCTTCCAGAACACAGAAAGTGGGATTATCCTCCAACTCATTTTCTGAGACTGGAATAACCTTGATATTGAAGCTAGGCAATGACGGTACAAGAGAGGAAAATTACAGGGCAATTTCACTTATTAACATAAACAGCAAAGTCCTAAATAAAATATTAACAAGCCCAATACAGCAATGGGGAAAAAAAAAAAGAAAAAAAAAAAAGAAAGTACATCATGACCAAGTGGGGTTTAGCCCAAGAATGCAAAGTTGATTTACCATTAACAAGTGTATTAATGCAATTCACAGTAACTCACTGAGTTAACAAATTAAAGCATGGGGTGGGGTGGGGTGGGTAGGGAATTAATTCAATGGATGCAGAAAAAAATAGGTAATAAAACTCAACTTATTCGTAATAAAAATTCTTACCAATTCAGAAATAGCAAAGAATTTTCTTAATCTGAAAAAGGATACCTTCCAAAAATCTTCAAATATTATTCTTAATGGTGAAAATCAGAAGCATTCATTTTAAATCAGAAATAAAGCTGCTTCTATTTATCACTACATGAGAGGTGAGAGCCTATCCAGCAACATAAAGAAATTCAAGAATTGGAATGAAAATATATATAAATAAAACTGTCATTATTAACATAAGATTGGTAAATAATTATATTAGATTAAGAACTCAGTTCATCAAAAAGACCCCTTAGAAAAAAAAAGTGAAGGTGAGCTGCAAACTTGGATTCAGGATAGTAATTACTTACGGTGGGGGGAGAGAGAGGGATGGGATCTGGCAGGGGCAAGAGGGGAATTCAATTCTTATAACCTTTAAGACATGTTCTATTTCTTAAGCTGAGTATCATGTGCAGTCATTATTCACCATATTCATTTGGTATGCATAAATTTTTTCATAATGAAATAAATAAAACAGAAAAGGTTTTCTTAAAAAAACTTCTTAGCATCATATTAAGTGGCATAGTGAGGTGTTATTTGACCCACAGAGTGCAGACTATTGCTAGCTGCCTAAAGTAAACTGACCCATATTGCATGACCAAATAGTTTAAATTATATAGATTATTTTAACCTGCCTGTCCTAGCCTGTCCAGACGATTAAAGGCAAGAAAGTAATAACTATCAGTTATTCTTCATGTACAGAGTGCCCCAATTATCTGGTTATCGAATGCTTTTCTTAAAATTATTTCCAAGTTGGTTCTGGGAATTTGTAAAATCTTCCACTGTTGTCATTCCTACTTTGTTTGCCTATTAGGCAAACTTGTGGTTAAAGATTATGAAATTTTGCTCTGGTTCATCACAAACAATTTGAACTTTCAAAATGACTAACAGCAAAAAAAAAAAATAATAAATAAATATTTACATTTAAAATGTCTACTTCTAATATAAATGTAAAATGTCTACTTCTAATATAAATGTAAAAAAACAGAAAGTAGTAATTTGAAAATCCCGGTTTTTAGATTTTAGACTTGACTTGGAATTGTACTTGATCAACAGCACGACACAGTATAGTACTTGCATATTAGGATTACAATTTTGCATCTTTAAATAGTTTACATTTTTTAAATGTCAATTCTAATAAAAAAAGATACTTAAAATATTCTGAAAAAACCTAAGGTGAAAATATGCAAGCTGTTAAAATGAGTATACATCTGCTCAGTACGTCAGCTTCTGGGGCTCACAATGCCTCTTAGGCTTGCTTGAAGGAACACTGGAGTTAGAACCACAGCAGAGCTGAAACCTCCTGAGCGGACCACCACCCTTGACCCAAGGAGTCAGGGTCTCTGTCCTCTAGTCTGAGAATCACTCTTCCCTGAGAGTCTACCAAAACTAAACCCCTCAGGGCTTCCAATGCCCAAATTCACACACCTCATTCCTCTTCCCAATCTAGCCCCAGACCCAGCGTTATCCCTACAGGCTCTGCTCTTTCTGAAGCTGACCTGGCCTCCACTTCACCCCGACCTCGGAAACCACCTACAGACGTGGTGCTCCATAAAGAGCAGACGCCCCTGTCACCCCCACCTCTTCCCCCAGCGCCACGTCCATGGCCCGGGGTAAAGGACTTTCCCCTGCGCACATCAGCTGTCCTGCAGCACTCTCTCACCTCCCCAAGGCCCTCCACCCGCCTGGGCCACCCTCTCCCTTTCTCACAGGGCCCCGTCATACCCACAGCCACACACCTCTGTGGTCACTACCTCAGGCATGGCGCTGCATGGCCACAGCCCCAGAGCTTCCAGTATGCGTGTTGACTCTCCCTATGCGGGCCGGCTTCGAGAGAATCTCTCCTTCATCCCAATCCGTCATTTCTCCTTTCTCCAGTTTCCTCCTTTCTGGCTTGAGATCCACAGCCTAACTTTCCAACAAAGTGATCATGCCCTAAACTCTCCTGTCCATCTGCCTTTAGTGGCATTCATCTGGCAAAACCTTTTGTGGATCCAACTTCCCATTTTCTCCAAGCTCCCAGTGCAATTAAGTTCTCCACAAGATTCAATAAACACTTAATTTGTGCCAGAGACACAGCATTTACCACTCTGTATTTCAACAAGTTGCTGACTTGTTTATCACAAAATGTTCATCACAACTGTTCAGCAAACGCGTACTGAGCACCTCATGAGAGGAAGGCGCTAGACTAAGCTCTGAGACGTCAGCAGGCGTGGTCACGACGGGAGGTCCGCTACTCTGGTGAAGTTTATACCCCAACTATACCCCATGGAGGGAAAGGCAAGCATTTCAGCCAGCGATAGTGCTGTGAGAAAAGAAAACTAGCTAACAGGAGAGCAAGTGCCTGGCCAGCGCATCTCGGGTGTGGACAGGGCAGGAGAGGTTATCTACTCGAAAGCCCTCTTGATTGTTTTTTTCCCTACTGACCAACATATCCAGTTCCCGCGTCTTAGGAGCCAGAGCTAGCTGTGCGGAATGGTTCTGCCGGGGCTCTGAAATACACTGAGGGCCACAGCTGTCATGCATTCTGGACTCTAACCTCACACAGTCCTGAAGAAACCACCAAACCAACTAAACACATCATCGAAAGAAAAAATAACCCTATTCTTTAAGAGTTCAAGGACGAACAGTTTTAATAATGAAGAGGTTCACAACACATCCATTTAATTTTAATTTTTAAAATTTTCTACGCAGTGGAAGTACATAATTGGCAACGTGACCATGATTGAGTGTGGTGCCATATTCAAGACAGAGGGCAACTAGGTTCAGCAACTTTTTTGGCATGTGTGCCATGTGGATTATACAAAATGCCCCAATTTTCCATCCCAACCCACCACCCATATCCATTCTTTTGCAGTGTAAGTTTGCAGCTCTTCCCAACAAAAGATGGCGTCTGTTTCTCCAGCCCCTTAAATATGGGTTGGCCCTGTGATTACCTTTGGCCAGTGGAAAGCTGCGGATGTGCCGCAGGCCCAACTCTGAGCCTAGGCCTCAAGAGGCCTTGAGCACTTCTGCTCACTCACTTGGACCCCTGCCTTCACCATGAGAAGAAGCCTGGGCCAGTGTACTGGACAGTGAGAAGCCACGTGAGAGAGCGCCGACTCAATCCTGCCATGCCAGACGAGGCCAACTTCACCAGCCAGGATCCACAAAGCCTCCTACCTGACCCACAGCTGATCTCAGACATGGAGAAGCCCAAACAAGCCTAGCTGAACTGCCCAGCCAACCCCGAGACTTGCGAACAGTAACACGGTTATTGTTTTAAGCCACAGAGTTTTGGGTGGTTTGTTATATAGCAATAATTGGTATAGCAAGACAATTATTACAAGTGTAATTCAACTCTGATAATCTATTACTCTTTACAATCAGGGCTTCGGGGAAAAATGAAGTCACTAATTGTGAAATATTTTAATTTTAGAGTCCTTTTATGCCAGGAGGCTTTAGCAGTAGGCTAGAAAGGAACTGTTATATACTGAAAGGATTTAGAACCCCATCAAAGGATTTTACTTCTCTTACCAATAAAACTGCTTATTTCCAATTTAGAGCTTCTTTTGAAACTCCACTGAGAAAAGAATGGGAACTGGACTGAAAATCATTTGTAGAAGGATAACTGGAGGTTTTTTTGATGTTGTAAAAATCTGGATTAATAGACAAATGTTTAATAAAAAAAAAAAAAGACCTGGGTTCTACTGTGTAAGGCAAACTAAGTAGTTGATTTCCTTGTCCTTTTATCACTTTTCTGAAATAGAGAAATTTTTCAGTGTGTACTAATTCTGAGAAATGTTTCTATTTTTCCAAATTTAAAGGGCAATTTCATTTCTTTTTTGCATACTGTGTATTCTACCTCCTCTAGGAGCTTAAATAACTAAGTTTTTAAAGTACATAGAATAAACATACACGCAGCCTCCCCTTCCAGCTCATCTGGATAAGGATAAAAAGTTTATTGACTTGAATTGGACTAGGCCTGTCCTGCTTTCTACCCTCTGGGGTCATTCTGGAAATTAAATAAGAGGCGAGGGTTCAGAAGTGATGTGACCCCACTTGGCCCACCACCCACACAGTTCTTAGCCCCATCCTACTTATGCTACTACTGCTCACGGGCTCCGCCTGTGCCAGCCAGCAGTGCCGGAGAGCTCTCATTTTCCGACACCTTTACAAAGACTGAGTATTAACACATTTAAAATATTTGAAGCCTATATATTCATACAGTTGAAAACCCAATTTTCTTATTCCTTTTTATTAATGATGAGGGGTTTAGTTCTTTGACTCCCCCCAGCCTCCTTTTACAGATAATAATAATTTAGTCTGCCTTTAAATTCATTCATTTTTTAAGAAAAGAAACTTTAAAAAATAACTTTTTCAAACACCAGCAATACCTACATTCAAAACTGCCTTTTTATATCACTCCTGGGTACACTATATCATATAATGCCTTCAACATTCTCTCTTTTTAATTTAGTTCCAGCTGCCTACATGAGAGTCTCTAATGTTACAATGCCTTGGGTTCTACACTAACCTGGAGAATATATTCAAGCTAGGTCTACCTTTTATCTGTAGCTCTGGACAATGTCTACTTTATTCTCTAAAGAAAGTTTCCTTCGTGCCACAGTCTGGGCATTTCAGAAAGAAACAGATTTCTAATTCCTAAATCACAGAACATTCTTAAACAGAAAGCAGGATTTAAAAAACCAAATATTTGTATTATTAAATGTACATTACATCACCGTCAACAAATATTTGTTGACTACTATATCTAACAGTTCCTACCTTCAAGTGGTTTAAAATCTATACGTGATGGAAACACTCTAAATGATGACATTTCTGAATCACTATTTGTAGGCCATGCATTTTAAGTTGTTTTCCAGCATTAACACCACCGATGCTTGTTCTAATACCCAATGTCATGAACTTGCAAGGCAAATACCCATGTATCTCATATCTGTACCATGCTTTACTGTTTTTCAAAGTTTGTTCATATAAATTAACTCACAATATCATAACCCTATAAGATAGGCAATACAAGATTTTTCTCTCCGTTTTGCACACGAGGCATCAGGTCTCAAAGTGAAACGGCTAACAGAGGTAAAAGAGCAAGGTCTGACCGGCTGACGGTGGCTACCTTCCACTGCATACAGCACTCAGTGCCCACAGGCTTACACAGATGCATACTGCGGTGATGGAGCACAGGGGCTTGGTCCTCCTGGCAAATCTAACTGGCATGGAAAGGGCCTAAATCATATTGTTCTGAACTTTCCTGGTGGGTACATACTACACTTTCCACTGGGCTGTGGGAAAAAGCATTCATCATTCCTGTTCACACTTGTTTTTCACTCATAATAAAATAAGAAAAGATAAGCTTTACTAAATGTAAGACAGGGATTCACAGCAGAATATATGCATAACTTATATATAAAGAAATATATACATAAAATTAGGGTGTACACTCTTCTTTTTGCTTGTAGGGGTACACAACCAAAATATTTTGGAGAACTCAACTATGCTAACTGGACCAGACATTAAAAATACTGATAAATGTATAACATAAGTCATTAAGAAAAATAACGCAATAGAAAAACGGAGAAATAAAACAGGCAATTCACAAAATGGATTCAAAACAGGCATCAAATATAGGAAAAAATGCAAAGCATGGCTACTGAAATCAGGAACATGAAAATTCAAACGAGATACCATTTTTGCCCATCAGATTAGCCAAATTTAAGTCTGATAATATCAAGTGTTGACAAGGATATAGTAAAAGGTTATTCCTATACACTGCTGGTGCTAGTATAAAATGTGAGGACTTTATGGAAGAAAGTTTAGCCCAATAGGAAACCATTAATTAATCTAAATGTGACTGGCAAACTGATCCAGTAGTTGGCCCAAATCCAATTCCCAAAGGAATTTAGGAAGTGAATGCACAGTTATCAGTTGGGCCTTTCTGATTCATCGTGCAGTCAATTTTTGCACAGTGCATCACTTATTAATTCTTTTACTTTTGTTTGTAATCTTATAATTATGCAACCCCACAATTTACACATTTCAAATTTTTGTACCCCATTTTTGTCACTCAGCATGTTTTTTATTATACTTCTGAAAAGTTAAAATACATATATGCCCTAATCTAGTAATTCCACATCTCAAAACTATTTTATAAACATATTTGCATATGAGTACAAAGTTTGTGCTTAAATATGTTTACTAGTGCTTTTAGAAATTGAGAAAAATTGGAAATAAACTAAATGCTGAACAGAGTAATAGCTAAATAATTAAAGCATATTTTATAGCCATTGAAAGAATGGTGCTGAACGCTAACTACCACTATGAAAATATCTAAGACATTAAATAAAAAGGAAAAGTTAAAGAATTATACATGTAAGACAACTCCATTTTTGTTAAAATAAAAATATATTTAGGTATGTCCATTTATGTAAATGCAAAGAAAGGTAAATCAACACCTAACTGCTGATACTTCTAACCTCTTGGGGAGCAAAGTATAGGGTGAGAGGGGAAAGCATGAAAGGACACTCTATACTACTATACCAGGAAGAATAGTACCATTTTCCTAACATCTCCCTTAGAATGCAATGTTAGAGTAGCCGCTCTTACTCAAATATTGCCATTGGTATTAACTGCAGCGCTTTAAATCACATGAGTAAACCCAAAGTTAAGTTGACAATTCATTCAAGCATCTAAAACCACACACACACACTCACACATGTGATATGTATAAGATGCGTAACACATAAGACCTGGGCACTGCTGTACTGACCTACTAGTATAAGTACTCTGATCCTCAGCTATGAATTCTGCCACAGCTTTTTCACTTAGCTACTAACACAGCAATGGGAAACAGTACTCCTGGTATAGTATACGGGTATTTTAGTTATTTGTCAAACTAGCATAAGATACCTATTATTGATACTTTATTCTATTATAGAATGGTTTTGAATGTCAATGTGAAACCAGGATGAACAAAAGTTTAAGACTCAATTTACTCAAGTATTCAAATGTTTTAAAAATATCTAAGCTTACATGCAAACTCACAAATTGCTTTTTTTAGGCTTGTGACTTTATGATATAAATTCATATATTAAATTAGGGACAGTAAATACACAAGTACACCCATCTCTTCACCTAAGCCCATGCAGAGATCACTAGCTAATCACAGTATGTTTTCCCACTGATCCAGAAGATTCATTGTCTGAATTCTTCTGAATACAGTGCTCCAAACAGCTACTGATAATCAGAGTTGTAATGCCAGGCGAAACTTATTTAACATCTGTGGTAATCCAGGACATCAAAAGCCTGGAATGAACAACTACTTCACACCCTGAAGTAGTCTTCTCCCAATTTTGTCTTTGGTCTTGACCATGTAACTTGCTTTGGCAAAAAGGACATTAGCAAGCATGATGCAAGCAGAGGTTTTAGAAGCTCCTGCATAGCTGGGCTTCTTCTTTTAACATGCTCCCTCTTGGAAGCCAGCTGCCATGCTACTAAGCAGCTTGCAGCATGATGAGAGCTGACAGCAATGGTTAGAGGCCACCTTGGGTGTTCCGGCACCAGCCAAGCTTCCAGCTGAATGCAGCTGCATAAATGACTTCAGTTATACCACCTGGAACAGAAGAACTGTCCAGCAGAGCCCAATTGACCCACAGAAATGTGAGCAGGTATAAATCATTGTTGTTTTAAGCCACTAAGTTTTGGGTGCTTTGTTATATCGCAACAGATAACTAAGATACTATCCCTATTCAACAAAGACCTTATATCAGCTCCCTTTAAATTTCATCCATCCAATCAAGAGTATATAATGTGGGTATGGAGAAATGGTGGCAATCTCGTATACTGGAAGTCAGAACATGAACTGGTTCAAATTTTCTAGGAGGCACTTTGGCAAAATGTCAAGTGATGGGCCTTTATTAAGAAGTTCATATTCTTTCCCAATAATTCCAATTCTAGGAAATAGATATGCATATAAAAATGTTCATAGAGATTTTTTTCATGGCAAAAAGCTGGAAACATAGCCATCTAAAAATAGACTAGTGATTAAACTATTATATATTTATAAGATAGAATACCACACTGTAATTTTAAATCTTCTGAATAAATATATAATGGTATAGGAAGGGCACACAATATAACTTTAAGGACATATAAAATAACTATAATGAAAACAGGATTCAACACCATATTAGCAATAAGACTCTAATCTTTAAAATATATATATGCCGAAATATTAACAGAAACTGCATAATGGGACTGTGCGTGATTTTTACTTTTTCCTTCTTTATTTTTCAAAATTTCAATAATAAAAAGGCACTACACATCTATAATCAGGAAAAAAATCAACATTATAAAAGTAGGAAAAAAGCATACTCACACTAAACATACATTTTAATTTGATTTGGAATTATTCTGATATTTGTTTACTAACTTACAAAAATCACCATCATTAGAATGTATCTCTGTGACAGAATAGCTTTTTTAAAATAAATGATGTAGTACAACAGATAAATCTTCAACAGAGGGGAAAAAAAACTACATAGAGTTTAACATGCTACTTTTCCCATAGTAATGCTTTGTACTATGAAAACTGGCCAAGGAGTTCCTCATTGCTTTTCAGAGCTTTGTCATTTTACTGAGTTTTAAATTTCAGCTTGAACAGCTATATAATAAATATTTAATAAAATGGGTATTACATGTACCTTCAACCAACTTCAGCAAAAGCTGTTAGAATTAAATCAATATGAAGACTAAAACTAGTTTTTCATCTCTGAGGCAAATTCTTTTTTTTTTTTTTTTCTTCAGACCATGCATGTCCAAAGAAATGACGAGTATAAAGAATCACAATCACATGGAAGGATGGGGAAAAAACACCTATTCCCCAAGTAGAGCATCTAGAGCAAGCAGCCTTTGGAAACACTGCTCAGGCACTGACAATGAATTCTCTGAAGCGGCCAGTCACTTCAGAAGTGTAAAGGCAATCCCTCGCCTCCCACTACTAGGTGGAGTTTCTACTGCCACTGGTGCTAAACTGAAGCTGGTTCCCTCAATCTCCCCTGCTCATGACAGTCTGTCTAGGAATGCACTTGCTGCTTCTTCCTCAGAATTCAGCACTTGCTTTTTCTTCTCCCAGGTCCAGGAATGAACCATCCTCCTACCCACTCTCCATACCTTCATCTACTCCCTTTGCAAGGTAAGGCAAGAAACTTCCTGGAAGCACCATTACTTATTTTCCCAGAAGTCTACAGATGCTGGGGTCACTTCCTTCCCCACACGCAGGCACTCTGCTCTATATATACTTCAGTGGTCTCTCAGGGACCTTGACTTCCTATAGATAACGGTGTCTGCTCCTCTAATCACATGGTTTGGGAAGGGTCTGCCAAAAATGGTGCTTTGGCTCCAGCTACAGGACAATGACTGAGGACTAGATGGCCAGTGTCTACTCCAGCAATGGCTGTGTGACCCAAGCAAGTCAAACGCCCTTGTCCGAGATTGTTTAATTTGGATCTAGAAGGTACTGTGCTATTTGGGTTAAAAAGTTAGAAGGGTATTATTTGGTACTGTGGGCAACACGATTTTTCTGGTGAAGTGGGAAAACTATTCTGCAATGAAAAAAAAAAAAAAAAAAAAAAAAGCAGGCAAGGAAAAGCCCTGAAGAATCCATCTATACCACACCTGAAATTAACATGAAAAATAAAGTCCCCTCTCTGCTTTCACTAGTTGGTTTTGGGTCATGTGGACACTCGCAAAATTAAGAGTCTTAATATGACAGGTAAGAAACAGAAAAAGGTCCTAAAATGTTCAGATTTGATAATAGGACTGGCTTTTTAAAAAAAAATAATCTGTTCTAGGTCTTAATTTCAAAGTCTCATATAGGTACTGGACAAGCAAAGGTGACTATGAGACTGTCTCTGCCCTCAGAATGTTAGTAGTCCAGAGGCACCTAAGTGGCCAAGGAATTCCTCAAATGGCTATGAATCCTGTATCAGCTGAACTTCTCTCAGGTTTCTACAGGACGGTATTCCAGTATCATAAGGTTTGGTCTATATTCACCTTATCCATACTATTCACGATAGTATAGACTTCAGTGATATCTCCTTATTCTCCTGAGACCAGTAGCTTTAGTACAATTTAAGCCTGAACTATGAAAGTTTCTAAATGGAAATGGAATAATCAGTGGCAAACACTGGAGCGGCTGATCAGTTGTCTCCCAAGAGACTTCACAAGGCCCTAATTATCTTGGCTTTATCACGGATCAGGTTGCACAATCAGGCCTGTGAGCAGATTCTTATCCGTGTCTCAGAGTGGAATCACATATACCAAACTTGAGATAGAGCTTATTCACTAATTCATACTGAGATAGATAAACGTCACATAGACAGAATATTTAAATTTCATGAAAAGTCAAACTATAATTTCTGAATAGCATGGAATTAAGCTTAATGTCATCAAACTTCATTCAATCAACAAAGATTTACTGAGGATCTACTATGAGAAAGGCACAACACTAAGGGACTAAAATTACAGCATTGCACATGACAGCTTTTCCGAAGTTTATCTACCATCTGAAGTGTGGGGAAACAAGTATTTTCTTGATTCTAACATGTACTTTTTAAATACATTAATGTTTCTGAAATAAGGATCAAGGAGTTTGCTTCAATATGATCATGCCTCTCTTTTAGTCCCTGAAAAGCTGTTATTAAATCAATAGTGTAACTTATGATGACTGGCAGTTTAGAAAGAAATACAGTAATTATACAATTAAATATTTAACTATAATCCGAGTAAGGACTAAAGTGAAAGATGAGAGAGTCTGACAGGGGACATAGCCTAGTCCGGGAGGGGCTCCCTTGGCCCCTACAATCTGGTCTCAACACAACAGTCAGAGTGACCCTTTCAGAGGACAAAGGCAGGTCACGTGTCTGTCCTGCCTAGCCCTGCACGGGCTCACCATCTCCTGAGAAACAGCCAAGGTCCTTACGTCAACCGACCAGGTCCACAAACAGCAGGGTCCTCTAACTTCTCTGATTTCACCTCCTTTCCTCCCACGCCTTCTCCTCTTATTTCTCAACTCCCCTCCCATGCTTCTGCCTTAGAACCTCAGGGATGGCTGCCGCCTCAGCCTGGCAAGCTCACCCTCAGGTATCGCACGGCCACCTCCTCAGCACCTTCAAGTCTTTGCTCAAAGTCAACGAAGCCCAGCCTAACCACCCTGTTAAAGCCTGCACGTGGGAAGCGGCTGTGGCTCAATCAGTAGGGCTCCCGTTTATCATATGGGAGGCCCCGGGTTCGGTTCCCGGGGCCTCCTGGTGAGGGCAGGCCCGTCTGCACGGCGTGGTTAGCTGACCCAGCGAGCACAAGCAGCAAGGGGGGGATAAATTAATAAATAAATAAAATCTTAAAAAAAAAAAAAAAAAAAAGCCTGCACGTCACTCCCCTCCTCATCTCCCATACCCTGCTCTATTTTTCCCCCTATAGCACTTATTTATGATTTCTTACATAATATAAAATTTACTTACTTATTATGTTTACTTTGTCTGACATTCTCTCCCCAGAAGGGCAGGGTTACCTGTGTTTACTGATGTATCCTAAACCCCAAGACATGTAACTATGAGTTCAAAATGTGTGGAACAGAATTGAAAGAAAGAATGCAGGAATGAATGGCTGAAGATCTTGCCACTGAGAAGGAAATAATAATCAAATCCGGTGGCAAAGCCTCCCTCTCCATTGGACGGCACTTGCATGAACACTGCCAACTACCGCTGTAGGCTTTCTCCTTTTTAAATTTCCATACCAGACCAATCCCATCCCGTTATCTTTCTTTAGATATGGCAACACCTTCACTTGGGTTGTGGTTTAGTCTCAAGACCAGGATGTTGTTTATTCTACATCTTTCAAGTGACTCTGCTCTGCTCTATTCTGATCCACTAGTGAGGTTTTCAGACCATAATTTTCAAACACAGCCTTACTTCTCTGATCTCATGTTTCTGAGAAAGGCCTCTCCCAGCATCCCCAATACTGGCCTACGACCTCTCAATATATGTAGTCAAAACATGATTATACTTCACAACATTTATTAGTCTATAATTATATAGTTGTGTGACTATTTTAGGGCCCATGCTTGTTTTACTCACAAAGCCTAAAGTGCTTCACTCACATTAAATACTCAATAAGTATTTGTGAAATGAATAACTGGATGAACAAACATGAAACTCCCATCTTGGATCTACACGTAGGTCACTTAGGAGCTGAGATAGGAATTTTTTTTGGTGGGGGGTGGGGAGCAGATTGTGTTTTCCTGTTCATGGGGGAGGAATAAAAAATATAGTTAGGATTCTTTTATAAAAGTCAGATTTTAGTCACCTAAAATGCTAAAATCCAGATAGGTCAAAAATCAAACCATCATCAACACCTCCACCTAGGACTCCGCCCCCTACACCCTTATTTCAGGCAAGGTACCATCATTCTTTTAGCCGTTCAAACACAAAAGCTGTGAGCAGCTTCTGACCTCTTTTTTTCTGTCAACCTCCTAGCTCAGCAAGACTCCCGAGGCCTGTCAACTCCTTTTTAATATCTTTGATCAATGGCCTCCTTCTTTGCCATCCCACTGCCACCAACTTGCTTCAATCAACTAACTCCCAGATTACAGCAACACTCAGAAGTGGTCTCCTTGATTCCAAGTTTGCTCCTTTCTAATCCATGCTGCCTATATTAAAACCTTCTGAAAACCTTAACTTTATGTTTTTAATGCTATACCCAAAAAACATCTGCAATGGCTTCCCTAGAAAATAAAAACCCCAGCCTGATATCTGAAGCCCAGACACAATATGACTCCCAATAGCATTCCTAGTTTTACCTCCCACTACACATTAACTTCACAGTGGAGCAGTCATCACCCTTCACCACACATTATGCATGTTCCCACTCCATGAATGATTCCTTTCAGTATCCTTGTCTACCCATCTGAATCCCACCCTTCCCCCAGGTCCAGCTCAACACCTACCCCTTCCATCCAGCCTTTCCAGGTTGGCACAGACTGATGTGCCTTTTCCTCCTCTGAATTCTTATGACACCAAATGACAGACAACTATCATTTTTCACACCATTAACTCCAACTTACACGTACATATACACATGTAACTTTTCATCATTACATATCCGTTACATAAAAAGGAAGAGATCACAGGAGAAGAGCATCTGTCAGCAAACGCCTTTGTCGTTCACAGGGATGACAGAGGTAGGCAGACTGGGATGCCTGCACCAGTCCAGTCTCCAGGGTCACCAACTCAATTACTCTTCAAGGCTTTGTCTTTCTACTCTTCACTTCTTCCCCTTCCTAAACAATCATCAGCTTTGAGAATAAGAAAACAAACAAATGGGTCTATCCAGGTTAGAGGAAAAAATCATGTGAGAAATCTAGAAAGGGCTCTTAAATTGTGACGCCTCCTCTTGTTCTATCCCATTAACTACTTAAAAGACGAGGAGTCGTCATCACCATAGGTACCATCTGACCCTATGATGCAGGCATCGAGGAGTATCGTGGGAACTACACGGAGGCTCTCTACTGAGCAGACTTGCTCCTTAACAGGGCTCCTGGGGCTAAAGAGGAGGGCAGCAGGTTTCCACAACAAAACCCACTGTGGCTGCAAGTCCTGCCTAGGAGATACACATATATTCCTGGTATCCCAATCTTGAAACTAAATGCATTTTCTACTTGAAGCAGTTATTTATGATAAACTTTCATAATCTGTCACAGCATGATGTACTTTGCCTTCACGAAGATTCCCAATTTTAAATTACATTCTTGTGCCTTTTTCTGTTTAATGTCTGCAGGCTCCAGGTGGGCACGGCCCGTTGGTGTCAAGCACCTAGAACAGCACCTGGCACTCACTCGGCACCTGTGAGTGGATGGAGAGGAATGACCAGGTTCCAGCACCCTGGTGAAATAATACCAGCCACCAGCTTTTGTTTGTGGGTTGGCCTACTGGCCTAACCACAGCACTTGTTTCTATCAAATGATGTACTTTTAGTCCCAATCAACCAACTCATGGAACACTTATTACAGGGCCTGCGTATAATGCCCTGTATTTTTTACATACTCTTCTCTGTATTATAAACTCCTTGAAGGTTGAGATCATAGTTCATAGTTGCGTTATACCTAATTAATTAGCATAAAGTGCTTTATACATCAAAGAAATTACACATTATATAGCCCAAAACTTTTGTTATTAATATGAAAAAGAAAGTGTCCATCAGTTGTTCTGAAGCATTATATTGCTCTAGTAATAAAAATTTGATTATAATATTACAGTATTAAAGTAACCAACAATTTAAAATATCAAATACATAGGGATATAGTCTAATATTCTTATGGCAGTTATGTCAGGTTCTCCATCTCCACTCTTACTCTGAATTGTAATTATGGAAAAAGATTTTTTTCTTCCCATTCACAACTTTAAATGACTATTTGATTCTAGAATTCCCTTGGTTGTAGGTATGTCTGAAATTTTCAGTGCACATTAGATCCAGCTATCACAGAAATTGAAATGAAACCTCATTAGCTAAAATCAAACACTGCTCTATTTGCACATCTAAGAAAAAGTTCAACTTTCACAACTTAAAATTTAAGTTAAGGAAAAAGAAATATGGGAGTACAGCCTCACAGAATTTACATACTATTTCACTGTCCTGCAAAGATTTTTTTTCATCGCCAATCCTGTCACATAAGACAACAGCCTCTAAATATCAAGAACACAGTTTCTCACTATTCAGAGAGCACTGTTCTAGGATTTACTTGGCACTTTAGGTCAACCATCTTAAATTTTAAAACCTCAAAGCACAAAGGGAGCGTCAATGACACATTCATTTTAAGCTGCCATGACTTGTCATTACAGAGTCATTAAGCAACATTTTCAAGGAGTAAGCAGAAAGCATTATAACTTTCAAATATTTAAGATTATCTTCTACAATTTACAGGCCAAGAGATTTGATTTCTAGTAAGAACATTTAAAGCTACACTTTCTAAGTTACAAAATTCACTGAAAATAATTTTCATCAGTCTTCCGAAAGATAGATAACATAAGTTAATTTTTTTAAAGGCAATATAGGCACTAAATCAAACTCAAACTCTGTGTGTATGTATTTAAGCACACACACATCATAAATAATTGAGAGGCTGGTTAGCTAAGGGGGCACAGAAAACTACTTTTCTCAGAAAAAAGATTCAAGTATTAAATATTTATCTTAATATAAAGTATAATTTTCAAATACTACCATTTTTTTTACAAAATAGATTTAAAGTAAAATATATTCTCTATTCTATATTGTTAGCTAATTGTAAACTTTTATTAAAAAAAAAAAATTTCACAAAGCATATAAAGTAAACTGATGAGCCACTGCAGATCATCTATACACCTCTTTTTCTGATCAGATCCTGTGTTGACATAGGCAGTCTGTCTCTTCCCATGCAGCTCTGCAGGGAAGATTTAAATATATACACACATACAAACCTTCCCCAAGGAAAATGTAAGCACAAAAAGCAGCAAAGAGCAAGAAAGAAAGCACACACAAGTCTGGCACTACGTACTTCCACACTTATCTGGGAGATGATGAGACTGTTTATTCAAAGCTTAAAAAGAAAGAATACAACAATTAAGTGGACTAGGAAAGCTAAGTAGCTGTCCATATTTCCCACACCATCTGTTTTTTGACTGTGTGTTCGTTATTTTGTAGAATATTGTAAATTCACAAAGCAGTATAAAATACAAAGACTTTTAGAAATGGCACAGAACTTAAAAAGCCCAGCCTGCTTCACTTAAAGATGTGAAGCCTGAGCCCCGAAGTCACTTAGAAGGTCAAGCTTGCCTGACTCTGCCCCTCCACTGCTCTCGTTCCCTATCTGCCCACAGAGACAACACATGTCAATACCAAAATATTACCCAAAGATAGATTCTTTCTGGTAATCTGCCATTTTGAGCAACAACCAACATTTGTTCTTGGAAGAAATAATTCGAGAGTAAAATGTTCTTCACTTGGGAGCAAAGCAGAAGCACTCAAGTTCTTTAGGCCTCCCTTCTCGCTGCGGGAGCCTCGTGGGAACAAGCTAGGAGCAGTGAAGGGCATGTCGTGTGGCTCTACTGGCCTTGCTCTGCCCACCCTGCCCACTCTCTCACCGCCTTCTCCTGTAACTCTATCAATAACCTCTTTTCTTCATCTAAGAGAAAGTAATGAACACATCCACCAATATGCCATTATCTCCCTACTTCAGACTCCCCTCTTTCCCTCTACTCTGAATATTCTAAATTTAGTTTGAGCTCCTGCTGTTTGTCATCCTGCTGTCTTTGCAGACTGTAAGCTCCAAAGGCCTGTCTCTGTTGATTATTATGTGATGTGATGGTGGGAACAGTAATTCTATTTCCCAGGATAATATAGGATGAGAGCACTTTGTAAATGATAAAGTTTAAGATAAAACTTGTGTCCCTATCATATTAGAATGATAAAGCATCCCTAATTGCTCATAACAATACGGGTAAGTAAAAAATTTCTAGGAAATTATGGCCTACATTAGAGATTTACCTAATCTTAAATTAGTCTTCTGACAGAACCCAGAATGTAAAGCTATACTAGCATTCAGCAGATCACACATTTATCAATGGTAGTTTACTTAAGAAAAGTTTATTAAATGGTTTATTTCTATAATATGCTCTATTTTAAATAAATGACTTCCATAATCTAATTTATTGCTACTTTTTTTGACCCAATTATCAGCTATTAATACCACAAGATTAAAATCCACTAGGTTAAAAATTACAGATATGTCTTCAAAGCTAAAATAAAATTATTACAGCTTCCTTAATATTGTCCTAATTTTCCTGAGAAATGTATTTAAGCATGGCACTCAATTAAAATTCTAATTTGTTAAAGTCAATTTTAAGAAAATCTAATAAAAATAGCTAGAAAATCAAGGAAAACCCACAATCTTTCTAACAGCTTAATTCTAAATTAAACCATACATGTTCAGCCCACACAGAATAACATTTTGCAGCATCACATAAATATTCATCTAAGAATGTACACATTCACAGAAATTAAATTACTGGTAATTCTACCATTCCCCCTACTCTTATTCTTATTAGACCAGCTAGGCTTAGTGTACCATAGTTGAAAATAAACTGAATAAAAATAAATGAACTCAATTGAAAAGACTGTCTTTCTATGCATATTACACCCCATCACAGAAGCCTCCTTTATCATGGCAATACAAAATTCACTTCAATTCAGAATGGAAATAACCACTACAAACATATCTGGTGACTCTGCACGTTACTCAACTCTTACCTTCCAGGCCATCTAAAAATAATGTATAACAGATCTCCAAAGAAAAGATTTAACCAAAAAATATCCAGAGGAGGGCCATATCATAAAACGACCATACCATGAACCCATTCTGTTCCTGTCTCTTACTTCTGCTTTCTCTATTTCTACATCCAAAAGCGAGCATTCCTAATATCTACAAGTATACCTTGACATTTTACATAAATATCTTTAAAAAAATTTTAAAGAACCATGCAAGTAATAATTTATTGAAAGTACGGTGTCTTCTTAAAAGTGTCACTTAGTAAAAATAACTTACTGGGTCTGATGAAATAAAGGCACCTTTACTATCT
This sequence comes from Tolypeutes matacus, assembly GCA_026826555.1. NCBI lineage: Eukaryota > Metazoa > Chordata > Mammalia > Cingulata > Chlamyphoridae > Tolypeutes > Tolypeutes matacus. The sequence goes on along the minus strand of JAKSZT010054549.1, from coordinate 1,793,675 downwards.
GTTATTATTAACAAGTTGCTTAAGTCTCAACCAAATCTTGTATTTAAGTAATCTCTTTCAAGCCTCAGTTCCTTAAAATTAAACAAACAAAATTTTTTTAAACAACAAAAACAAGCACTTAAGTAAACACAGCTTCTAATTTAAAATAAAGATAAAACCACTTTTAGTTTCCCTTAGGAGGAAGTTAACTTTCAACAGAAATTAGTTCAATATTTAACAGAATTAGTTTTAGAGTTTGGACTGGTCATCTTTCCACACAAACTCTGCTGAAAGCCTTTCATTCAAACATAAACCTATCAGAAAAAAACTCAATAAATTAGATATTTAAATATACTGAGGCAAAATAAGTAATGCTCCAACAGACGGCTATGACATATTCAGTATTTATTTCTCTTTGTTTTCACTTTTTGACATATCACTGTTCATCAGTCTGTACCTGGCTTTATATCATTTCTGCTACTTATTAACAACTCTGGTCAAAATACACATAAACAGAATTCATTCAAAAAAACAAAACACTAACATAACTCAAGGTTTTTTGTTTGATATCTATAAGCACAAATAATCAAGATAAAAAATTTAAAATATCATATAAAGACATGACTACAATGCTACAATACCCAGAACACATCAGGAACTTTTATGGAAGCCCCAAAAATATCCTATTGTGGCCAAAAGCGGTCTAAATTTCCAAATCAATGAATGCCCAACAAATGACATAAAAAAAAAAGTAGGGTCTTTTTTCTCTCTCAAATCCAACACTATATAAAATAAAGGCTAAAGACAATATCATGATAAACTTTTTAAAAATCATATCTAGACCTAACTATTCAAGCTGAAGATTAATCACAACATTCAAATTACCAAGGAAAAAATAAAGATGGAAACTCACTTTATATAGTATCTTGCACCTTCAAAAGTATATGCTTCTTCCCAGCCAGTGGGCAAATCTAAAGAAATATACACATTATAATTAGTATTACTTCAGCAAGATAGCAAAATAAGTTTCTATCCATTTTAATTATTCATTTTCATGATAAGCTATTTTCATTTAGTAAGTAGATTTCTAACTAAAAAGACATGTTGGACTAGGAGTAAAATTGGTAGTACATACAGTATGATTTTTGGGAAAAAGGCATTTCAAATTTAAAGCCAAAAGAAAAAGTATCAACAATATAAGAGCTTATCTGACATGATTATACACTTTAACGATCAGGATGGAGAGGAAACATACTCTGGCATCCAAAAAAAGGCCTTCTAATTCCAGGTAAAATACTCATGCACAGTTGGCAAAAAACCAAACTGCATCAAAGGCAACACCTACCTTTTCTTAGGTACATTAGTCTATACATAATCATATTTTTCAGGTATATAAACAAATCCATGTAGGAAAGAAGGACTTCCTAAATAATCAGGAGGAAAGAAATCTGACTCTGCATATTTAAATGAGTGTGTTTCTATACACATGACTACGAGAGACTGAAGTTTCAAGTAATAAACCCAGGAATGATTTATGGAATGATGGTATATTTACGTGCTTCATATTATTTACAAATGACAAGAGCTTGGATTTAATCATAATACTGCTCTGACATAAAACATCACTGATGTGCATACAAAATCAGAGTCAAAGCAAAGTAAACCAAACCAGAAAAAAAAAATAAAGACAAAATGAATGTGAAATCATGCAAGAAATTTTTCTGCAATGTGAATGTTATCAAATCTGTGGGGGCAGTTATGACACATATTTCCATAACCAAAATAGGCATGAGATTATTCGTGTGGATGATTAGGCTAAGTAATTTGAAAAACCCTAACAGACTTTATGAAATAAATATGTTACTATCCATAACGGCAAAGAGGCCATCAAAGTTGACACGTGTATGCAAAACATTTAAAAGGTATATTGAAGTCAAGGACTGCACCTGCGAGTTGAGAAATAGGACACTGTTATTAGTCAGAAATGCCTTAAAAATGTAAGCTCATCCCGCCTGCTCCACCAGCCTTCCCCTTCCTCCTCCACCTTTCTGCAAAATCTGAAGCTATTAGTCACTTCACGGAACTCCAGCGTTTAATAGAAAAGGCCGGCTTGTTCAATATCCTGGCAACTTGAAGAAATTCACAGAATCTCAGAGTTGGAGAGAAAGTATCCTGCAAGCCAGCGGTAAATGATTGCTGAGCCGGTCTCACCTTCAACCCAAAGTGTTCTCAAGCCTGGGCAATGCCCAGAGCCAGAGGCCGGCCAGAAGAGAACGCACGTTACATTTCAAAGACAAACACGCTTCACGAGTGTAAACAAAAACGACAAAAGCAAGCCAGACCAGCCCTCCCCCGGCTCCACTCACATTTAGCATTCCAACAAGCTACCAACTGCACCAGAGAGCTCCGACTCCCCGCCGAGCCCCCTCCTCCTGGGGCGCAACTGGCAGCGCACAAGACGCCCCCCCGCACGCCCACCGCCTCCCGGCGGCGGGGGCCAGCTCGGGGCGGCCGCCGGGGACTTTGAATCCGGATCGCCAGCAACTGCAGCTGCAAACGCCTCCCCCGGCCCCGGCTGCTGCTCCCGCGGCAGGAGGGAAAGCGCCCGGCGTTTCCGGAGCCATTCCCCGTCACCGCACCCCCAAACTGCTCTGCTCCCCGCCAGCAGCCACCTGCCCGCAAGTCCCACCTGGGAAGAGGAGGAGGAGAGGCTGTGGGTACATGAGCCCGGCGGGACCGGGGGCTGCGGGGAGGGCGGCGGGCAAGCACTTCCCCAAGGTGGATCCGGGCGGGATGGGCGCTGGGAGGCTCCGGGGCGGCGACGCCGGGGCTCCTCAGGCTCCCAGGCTTGCGGGGCGCGGAGAGCGGCCGCCCGAGGGGGTGTGTGCGGTGGGGGGCGTCGGGACGGGGCGGGGAGAGGGCGCCGGGTCCAGGCGGCGACGCCAGGCTGAGGAGGAAGGGGCGTGCAGGGACCCCGCACAAGTGCGCGCGGCGGGGCCCCCGCGGCGCCTCTACCTGGGCCGCGGCCCCGTCGCCGCCTCCCGGGAGCGGCCCCGCGCGGGGCAGGGGGCCCGGGCCCGGCCGTTCCCGCCTTACCTGCGCTCTGCCGCCGGTGTCCGGTGACCACGGCCTCGCCGGTGACGGGGTGCAGCCAGGTGGTGCTCTTCGCCTCCTCGCTGCGGGGGGAGAGAAGGGGCAGGGGCGGCGCGTGAGCGGGGCGCGGGGGCGAGCCGCGGGGGCTGCGGCGGCTCCGACGGCAGCTCCCGCGCCC